>CAUYRH010047727.1:0-60975 GCA_963574655.1 Perodicticus potto | reverse complement strand
ATATTCCAGGGTGTACATATGCCACAATTTATTAATCCATTCGTGGGTCGATGGGCACTTGGGCTTCTTCCATGACTTAGCAATTATGAATTGGGCTGCAATAAACATTCTGGTACAGATGTCTTTGTTATAATGTGATTTCTGGTCTTCTGGGTATATACCTAGTAAAGGAATTATAGGATCGAATGGCAGGTCTATTTTTAGATCTCTACTCTCCAAACATCCTTCCAAAAGGAACGTATTAGTGTGCGTTCCCACCAGCAGTGTAGAAGTGTTCCCTTTTCTCCATATCCACGCCAACATCTCTGGTTCTGGGATTTTGTCATGTGGGCTAATCTTGGAGTTAGGTGATATCTCAAAAGTATTTTGATTTGCATTTCTCTGATGATTAAGGATGGTGAGTATTTTTTTATGTGTCTGTAGGCCATACACCTGTCTTCTTTAGAGAAGTTTCTCTTCAAGTCCTTTGCCCACCCTGAGATGGGATCACTTGTTCTTTTCTTGCTAATGTTTGAGTTCTCTGTGGATTCTGGTTATTACACCTTTGTCAGAGGTATAATCTACAAATATTTTCTCCCATTCTGAGGGCTGTCTGCTTGCTATACTTATTATGTTCTTGGCTGTACAGAAGCTTTTCAGTTTGATCAGGTCCCAGTAGTATATTTTTGATACTGCTTCAATTGCCTGGGGAGTCCTCCTCATTAAATATTCACCCAAGCCAATTCAGACTCCCAGTTTTTCGAAGAATCTCTCTGGGCCCTGGTTGAGCAGATGCTAAATGATCATTTTCACTTCTAAATTTAAGATTAATGAAAGAAAAGTTTTTGTGGGTGACTAGACTTGTGAGTGAGTCTAGTATTGGCATTGTTTTTGGTACTGTGTTACATATAAATATTTATATTGTTTGATCCCATCTCTGAAAAATAGCTTTTATTGTTGTTATTGCTTGTTGTTTTTCTTTTACAAATTTTCTTTCTGTGTTGTTTTTGTCATAAAGCAGGTTATCAAAGGGTAGATCATGGGCCTAGAATCCCATGAGGCTGCCATTCCAGCTGGCCCTGCTCAATAGTCAGTTACATGGTCCTGGCTATACTGGTGTCCCTAGAATAAAGTCTGAATGAGGTTTCCCCCTTGCCTGTTGTTTGTCCCTGAGCTTGTCTTGTGACTAAATGGAAATTCTCTCCTCAGTCTCTGACATCTGGTATGTGTGTTTTGGGGCGAACATTTCAGGTAGCCAGTCTGAAAGACTAGGAGTCTGAGACACCTACTGTTCTAAGCACCACACTCTTTGTACTAAACATGACAAGCTCTACAGGAAGTCTTAAAGTGTCTTACATCTTGCCTATTTCTGAGAGTGAATTTTTGGGGAATTTTGGAAACTGTCTTTTCTATCTTCTCTAAGCCAGACCTGTGAAATTACCACCTGTTTTCTATGATTAAACTGCCTCCTCTATGCCCTCTCTAGGCTAACCCTGGAAAATTATCACCTGGGCTTTCTATAAAGAGTTATTGGATCGAGTTGCATTTGGAGTAAATATACCATTGAGATTAGTGGCCAAAAGATGGATTCTTTAAATTAAAATACTTCTAAATTCTCTTAAAAATAAAGATTTAGAGATCCCATTGAAAACAATCGCCTTATTTGTATTAATAGAGAAATTAGATTAAAAGAAAGACGTACAATGTGGCTAGCCTTAAAAAGTCTTCTGACAAAATTGAAGAGCAAATATCTGATCTAAAACAAACATAAAATCTTTTGAACACTGTTCATGAAGGAATAATGACAGAGGCACATTTGCCTTGTGGCCTTATGGTTAAAGTTCTATGCTTTCACCTCAACAGCCTGGGCAGTTCAGGTTTTGATAGCTGCATAACTTTGGCCATTCATTGAGTCCCTTCCCTTCTGTGTGCAGCTTTTGCTCTCATGTATTTTGTAAAGACATAGAGGGCTTTTAGATATTTACATATCAATGGTCAGCTAAAAAACTGAGACCTTAAAAAATATGGCTAGAAAAAAAAATGTGCCTTACACCTCATTTATATTGAGTCTTTTCTTGGAGTCGCTTTTGTGGCTTTTTTAGATCTTGTAAAAACTGTTCTACACCTCTTTAAATGTGCCTGTTGCTTTTTGATTAAGTTACAAAGATGGTTAAGGCTTCTTGGTTTCACTTAAAAGGATACTTTAGTTAAGGCAGAAATATCAGCTATTTATCCTAGCTAAAGTTTGCTCCATTCATCTTTACTCCTTTCTACTTCTTCCTCCTTTGCTAATGACAGTTTTGTCCAATCAAAAGTGACCAACAAACTATATTTAAGTAAGAAAAGTGTTGAGCTGTAACCAACCCCGCTGTTTCTATATTGTTTAGTCACTTCCTTTTTTATGTCCATGAATCTTCTTCATCCATCCTATAGCTTTAGAATCTGCCTGACCCTCCTCTAGTTTAACTGCCCAATTTGTGGATTGCTCTTTGTTTAACTAAACTCTGTTAAATTTAATTTTCATCAAAACTATGTTCTGAGATAAAGCTTCCAGGAACCCCCAGGAGCATGTAGAGTCCAAGCAAAGTACCTGCTGGACCTGTCCTCCTTTACTCTCTTGTCGCAACTGAGGCTTATGGCTAAGTCCTCTCTCAGATTCTCAAGTGCCACAGATTTGTGTTTCCAGATCTCTTGAGTTGGAGCAAATTTATGATCCTAATTAGGTTCAAAAGTTGCAACAGAAACTGAACTAGGTATGAAATCAGATTGGATCTAATAACTAGCTTAACTCAAGTCAGGAGCCTCAAATGTCTAACTGAGTCAGAAACCAACAGTAAACAGCAGTACTACAGAATGTACAAACTCCAGGTTTCAGGAATTCACAGAGATTTCTGTGTTTTATCCCTTTGTTACTTTCTCTTATGTACAAAAGTAAAGAAAACAAAAATCATTGCCTAAGTTAATTATAGAGATTTGAGAGCCAAAACCCCGATTTAAGGTAAAAACAAGATCCTTAATTTCTGAAGAACAACTTTCCACCCATGCCTACCTACAATGTATAATTATTAGACCCTTAAAGCAGCAAATGTTCACAGAAATGGCAAAACTTTACTAATAATAAATTGTTGTCTCGCTAGTAATTGCATAAAACAATAAAATAGGCAATTATAGAATTGATAGTCTGAATAAAAGAATAACAATAGTCAACAGATAAAAATTCTTTATATAATAGCTGTTAGAACTGCTTCTCTCCATATGACTATATATCTATGTGTCTATGTCATTTGCATGTGGTATTTTACTACCAAATTATTTTAAAAGAACTCTAATTAATTAGCTTAAAATAAGCACTTAAATAAAATATTTTATTAAGAAGATTAAAATCTAACTCTTAAAGTTCATGTAACTTTAAGAATACAGTATGGACCTCTACTCAACTTCCTTTTCAATTCTGTTGAATTCATAATTAGTCTTTATTAGCTCTGATTCACAGTCTTTATTAGCTAAAGTAAATATGAATACTTCAGAGATGCTATGACTCTCCTTCAATATTCTTTCATTCTCTAAGCTGATTTGGACTCTATAGTCTTTACCCAGAGATTCACTCTTGTTCAGTACTTATTTAGTATATTGGTGATCTTTTGTTCTGTAAACACAGTGCTTTCTTAGACTCATTCTTTTAGAAACTCTAGCTAAATTGAAGCCATAAAGCCTCTAGGTCCGGATTCCAGTGGGCACAGGACACTCAAAAGCTCACCCCAAAATGCTTTGACTCAATTTTGTTATAGCCCTCACTGGAACTTGCACATTGGCAAAAGGAAAAGCTGCCACTATTTACATAGAATCAAATATGCTGTTGGAGACTGCCATCCAGTTGGCACAACTTGAAAATCTCATTGCTTAATTTTTGCTAACTCCTATTGCCAAAAGACCTATAATATCAGATAGATTGTATATTGGGCCAAAGAGACTCCCTGTGACCCCTTTTCTTTTAAATTTTTGATTTGCACTTATCTCCCATCACATGGGACATTCATTTAAGGGTTAAGTCAGATCAAGGTATTCATTTATTACCACTTGCTTAAAAAGTCTCTGGGGTACTCATTAAAATTTCCCAATCCTCAGGGCAAGTGAAACACAAAAATCTAAAAATAAAAAGGACTTTGAGAAAAGTCTAATAAGACACGGGATTTAAATGGCCCTTATAAAAATCCAGAATGCTCCAATTAGGAGACATGGTTTAATCCCTTTTGAAATAGTGTTCTGTCACCCCATGCCTACTGACATCTCTAAGCCTTCTATTTCTGAAATGACTGAACATTATGGGGGTTTAGGTGAAGAACTTCCTATGCTTGGAGCATGTCATCAACAGGTGAAAGGAGTGCACCCTCCACCAACGGACAGGCTTTGTCATATTGTTTGACCAACAGATCATATACACATCAAAGTTTTAGAAGAAGACATACACCATCACCTCACTTAGAAGGCCATTGTGAAGTACTATTGTCAAACTATATTGCAAAAATAAATCAAAGAAAAATCCTCCTGGATTCATGTAAGCCATGCCAAAATACACTGAGACAAGTGGAGGACAACCCCTACAGGTAACTTGAAAGAAAGAATTTCCAGAGCCAGTTCCCAGGCCCCTGAAGCAGACATCATCACAAAATAGACAGCTTTTTCCCAACATTGCACATTAAGACACCCCATTTTTCATCTATAAAAACCACATCCCCAGATGGTCCTTTTTTTTTTTTCTTTTGTGAGACAGAGTCTCACTGTCACCCTCGGTAGAGTGCCACAGCATCACAGCTCACAGTAACCTCAAACTCTTGGACTTAAATGATTCTCTTGCCTCAGCCTCCCAAGTAGCTGGGACTACAGGTGCCCACCACATTGCCCAGCTATTTTTTGTTGCAGTTGTCATTTTTGTTTAGCTGGCCTGGACCGAGTTTGAACCCACAAGTCTTGGTGTATGTGGCAGTAACCACTGTGCTATTGGCGCCCAGCCCACAATGGTCCTTCTAAAAATACTTCTTTTGAGCCTTTCCCTTGAAGGACCACATGTTGGACAATGAGTGAAGATTGCCTAAATCTATCCCATTCTCCCTTTTTAATCTTCCACTATGACTCTTTCAAACTATGCTTGCTCTTTCTAACCCTTACTGTTCTAATAAAAATTTTTAAGACCCAACATCTTCTATACACCAATCTTTCAAATCCTGGTCACACTAATTAATCAATCTAATTACTGGTTATGCCAACATCTAGAACATGGAAAGGGACCGGAATTCATTTTTGTTTCTGCTGGGTAATTGTCTGGTGGAACTGTCCGGGAGATGGGTTATCTGCAACCAGAGAAGAAATATCATGCTGCTTCTCCTGTTGGTGAATGAACTAGACACAGACACACCCCTGTGGAGGAAAAACTATCTTTTGCTCAACTACTGACTCAGCTTTTAATATATGAAACTGATAGCAGTCAGAAGGTTTTTAGGCAGGAACAGGGAAATGGGTCCAAGAGGAGAAGGAGGGTTAGAGGAGGGGGTTAGGCACAGCCAACAGTCCTGAAAAATCCCCAGCAGGAAGTTCCATAACTGCCACAGAGTTCCTATGCAACCTATGTAGCCATTAGTCAGTATTTGTCACTAGGTGGGACATACCAGCAAGAAAGACCTCCAAAAGGACTGGGTGAACGAAGCCCCCGGAGAAAACAGAGCCAATAACCACAGGCCATTTTAATTTGAAAGAACCAACTAGAATGTGCCACCCATAACCATGAGAACACTTTAGATTTAAAAAACCCCTGGACAAAGAGCCAAAAAGTGGCATCCTGCTCAGGACCCTCTCTGCTGTACCAGAGGTTTTATTTTCCTTCCTCTCTCTCAATAAATTCTCTTGCTTTCGCTTACTTGCAGTCTGTGAATTCATTCTTTGATTCCTGAGACCTAGCAGGAAAATCGCTGTACAAAACTTCCAGTGAAGTTCTAGACAGGGGGAATGGAGACACTCATGAAATTTTACCCCCATATATCATTCCTTGATATAAAGAATATTTTGAATTAAGGGACATTTGAGATCAGGGGCTTTCCTTCTATCTGCATGGACCAGATTGATCTGATCAAAAGATCAAAGGGTACAACTAACTTCCCTTCCTCTCCCTGTTATCTCAATATATTATAGGAAAAAAGATCAAGAATGCTAGCAGACCTGGCCCAGATTATTTCAACACAATACCTGTCTCTCAGGGTAACGTAATTTACAGAGAATCATTTCCAAATCAATCTGTCTCCCCCTTCCATTTGTCCTCCCTAACACCATTTGTCATCCCTGAACAGAATTACCTATACTCCACATTTTCCCTCTCCTCCAAAAAGACAGGGATAAAAAGGTCTAAACTTCATTGGGATATTGGGTAATCACTATTGATTCACCCCTTGCAACATCGTATTGCTAAATAAACATTTCTCTTACTAATCTGCCTTAACTGTGAGTTGATCTTTCAGTGAAGTTTAGGGGTAAAGGGCAAGTTTCCCCTTATTCCTACATCTGTATCAGAAAAAAAATATATATATAGTTTATAAAAGTCTCCTAATAAACTTAATTGAATTCTGATATTTCACTAAAAAAATGTTTTATACATAAAAGTGTAAGGAAATGCTTATCTCTAAGGCAGGCATATTTGTGGTTCTTCACACCATTTGAATCATAAGGCCATGATCAGAATAAAAACAAAGAACATTCTGAATCCAACCAAGAAATCCAAAAAAATTACCTTTCTGCAAACCTTCCCCTTCAACTAGGTTTTCAAAGCTGATGAACTAAAGGAATCCTGATGAAAATAAGAAAATTCCTTCATGTTGAGGCAGGGACTGGCAAGTACTGCTTTGGACATTGCTTTAGGCATTGGCGCAGCATTACCTACCTGAGTCAGGAAGTCGAAAAACCAAGTTTCAAATCCCCTGGAGCCAAGGTGGGTGGACTGCTTGACCTCAAGAGTTCAAGACCAGCCTGAGGAATACCAAGACTAAAAATACAAAAAATAGGCAGGCATAGTGGTAGGTGCTTGTAGTCCCAGCTACTCAGGAGGCTGAGGCAGAGGACTGCTTAAGCCCAGGAGTTTGATCTATCTGTGAGCTACGATGAGGCCACAGCACTCTACCCAGAGGGACAGAGTAAGACTCTGTACTTGTTTTTGTTTTTTAAAGCAAAAAACAAAAAAACAGGATGAAAACAGGTCAAGGTCCAACTGGTTAAAGCCAAGAGGGTGGAAGAATAGAGGGTGTTACCCTGATTCCAAGAAAACACCGCCCCTACCATGAATACTTCTCCTTTTGTTAATTAAGCCATAAGCTTAAATAGAAAGACAACAGGAACCAGGGATCTGGTTTTCTTTTACAGGGAGAAACTGCCTCTGCTGTTCTGTGGAATACACTTCCTATAGTTTCTGAGTAAAGCTCCCTTTCACTCCATACTATCAGTTCTCTTCTGAATTCTTTCTTGCATAAAGCCAAGGACCCGCTTGGACTTCAAATGCTCCCAGCATTGGTAATCACTTTCCCAATGGCTTCCATTTACAGGTATACACTCGACTCCCAAATAACTAATGAAAATAGTCCAGGCAACAGCAGCCAAATGACTTGGATCTTCAGAGCTGGGAGGTAAAGAATGCAGACTCCTCCTTGTCCCCTCAAAGGGCTTCATGCATAGTCACAGTTTCAGGTCAAATGACTCATGACTCCTGAAGAAGTTTCCAAGAAACAAGTATTGTTGGACAGGAATAGGTTTCCTTTTACTCTCTAGAAAACAGTCTTAGTGAGAGTTGGAAGAACCTCCTAAAATAATAACATTAAAATCATGATGGAAACAGAACCTTCCACAGCATGTTGTCCATCTCTCACATCCCAACATCCTTGAAAACCTCTTAATATTCAATTAATGTTTGCTAAATGCTTTTTATTTTTGTTTAATAACTCCATAAAAGCTTTTCACTCCATAAAAGTGAAATAAGCTAGGAAAAGAAAAATAAATAACCATATAACCACATATTCTCACTCATAAGTGGCAGCTAAAAATGTTGACCTCATAGAAATAGAGTATAATAATCATTACTAGAGACTAGGAAGGGTGGAGAGAAGAGAAGCACAGAGAGGGATTGAATAAATAAAAATATTATAGCTAGAGCTAGGTGTAGTGGCTCATGCCTATAATCCTAGCACTCTGGGAGGCCGAGACGGGAGGATCTTTTGAGCTCAGGAGTTTGGTACCAATCTGAGCAAAAACAAGACCCAATCTCTACTAAAAATAGAAAAACTAGCCAAGCATTGTGGCCCACATCTGCAATCCCAGCTATTTGGGAAGCTGAGTCAGGAGGATCACTTTAACCCAGGAGTTTTAGGTTGCCACAAGCTAGGCTAACACCACAGCACTCTAACCTAGGCAACAAAGTGAGACTCTGTCTCAAAATATAAATAATTACAGCCAGATAGGAAGAATAAGGTCTAGTGTTCTATAGCACTGGAGGGTAACTATAGTTAAAAAATAACTTACCGTGTATTTTCATATAGCTAAAAGAAAAGATTTAACTGTTTATCAGAAGTATAGTTTGCCAGTATTTTCTCCCATTCTGTAGGTTGTCTGTTGCCTTAGCTGCAAGGAAGCTTTTAACTTAATCAAGTTCCATTTCTTTATTTTTCTGTTGCTGTAATTGCCATTGGGGTCTTAGTCAGAAATTCTTTGCCTAGGCTGATATCCAGAAGAGTTTCTCCTACATTTTCTTCTAGAATTCTTATAGTTTCATTTCTTACATTGATGTCTTTTATCCATCTTAAATTAATTTTTGCAAGTAGTGAGAGATATGGATCCTATTTCATTCATCTGCATGTGGCTATCCATTTTTCCCACCACAATTTATTGAAAAGGGCTTCTTTTCCCCACTGTATATATTGTGGTCTACTTTGTCAAAGATCAGTTGGCTGTATGTGGATCATTTTGTATATGGATTCTTGGTTCTGTTCTATTGATGTGTGTCTCTATTTTGGGGCTAATAATATGCTTTTTTGATTACTATAGCCTTATAGTATAGTTTGAAAGCTGGTAATGTTCAAAGGAAAACCAAACAACCCCATTAAAAAATGGGCAGAGACATGAACATAAGCTTTTCAAAAGAAGATAGGCAAATGGCCAATAAACATATGAAGAAATATTACTAATCATCAGGGAAATGTAAATTAAAATCACAAAGAAATATTACCTTACCCCTAACAAATTGGCTTATATTCAGAAGTCCAAAAACAATAGATGCTATCCTGGATGCAGAGAGAAAGAAGAATTGCACACTATTGAATGGCAAATTAGTATAATCACTATGCAAAAAAGTATAGGGCTTCCTCAAAAGTACTAAAAGTATACCTATCATTCAATCCAGAAATCCCACTACTGAGAAAAGAAATTATTTTGTCGAAAGACACCATACTCTAGCATTTATTGCAGCACAATTCACAATTGCAAAAATGTAGAATCTATCCAAGTGCCCATCAACTCATAAGTGGATTAACAAAATATGGTATATGTATACTATGGAGTACTACTCATCCATAATAAAGGATGAATTAATGCCTTTTGCTACAATTTGGATAGAACTGGAAAACATTATCCTAAATGAAGTATCTAAAGAATAGAAAAACAGGATGGGTGCAGGGGTTCAGCACTCTGGTGGGAGGCCCAGGGAGGAGGATTGCTTAAGCTCAGGAGTTCAAGAGTAGGAGCAAAAGCAAGACTATCTCTACAAAAAAAAATTAGCCAGACATGGTGGCTCATGCCTGTAATCCCAGATACTCAGCAGAGTGAGGCAGGAAGATCACTTGAGTCCAAGAGTTTGAAACTGCAGTCAGCTACTATCATCCCACTGCATTCTACCCTGGGTGACAGAGTGAGACCCCTTCTCCAATAAGTAAATAAATACTTGACCTGATAGGTATGCTAATTCCTGTGATTTGATTATTACACATTTTATACATGTACCAAATATTGCTCTGTGCCCCGTAAATATATACAACAATTATGTGTCAATTAAAATGTTTATGAGTTCTACAGGTTAAAAAAAATAGTTAAAAACTACATCCCTTAACAAAGCAAAACAAACAAAAATCCCACACACTCCTTATGCCAGCTGAACCCCTTCTTGTCGACAGCTAAGAATGGCAGCAGAAAGATATGTCATTATAAAGACGTGAAAACAAGTCAATCTGAAGGTAAATGGATGCCCACTGCAGTTCAACAGGTCCAGCCTCACAGTGCACACCTTGAGCTGTAGTCCCAGCTACTCGAGAGACTGAAGCACAAGGATAGCTTGAGCCCAAGGGTTTGAGGTTACTGTGAGCTATGACACCATGGCACTCTACTGAGTGTAACAAAGTAAGACTCCATCTCATTAAACAAACAAAAAAAAAAAGATGACGTCTAAACTTTTGAACATAGGCAAGGTTCAGCAGCTAATAGCTGATACATGACATAACTCCTTTGTAAAGAATTCTAACACCTTCTGGATAAATGAATGCCTCAGATGGACAGCAGAAGTGCTAATCATGACATCTTCATTCAACATCTTCATTCCCGATTGTGTTGTTTGATGAGAACAAAGCCTATGATTTGTTCACTTAACCTCCAGATCTTGGGTCTTGAAAGCCTGAGACTTGAAGAGAGAGACTAAAAGCAAACTGCCTAATCTCACCACATGATACGGGTCTTGAATTCTGACACTCAGAAACATCCTTATTTATTTCTAAAATTCCTTCATCATAACTACAAATCAGCTAGTCTGGAAGCTTGACCATTCATTGAATACACATTCACAGAGTACCTATCATGTCCAACGTACTCTGACCCACTACGTTAGTTTCCTATTCGTGCTGTAAAATAGTAACACAAATTTGGTGTCTTAAAACAAGTTTATATTACAGTTCTGGGGGTCAAAATGCAAAATTACACCTTATGGGGCTAAAAACAAGGTATTGGCAGGGCTTAATTCCCTCTAAAGTCTCTAGGGCAGAGGTTCTCAATCTTCCTAATGCCACAACCCTTTAATACAGTTCCTGTGGCTCACAACTGCTCTAGGGGAAAATCCTTTTCTTTGACATTTCTAGCTTCTAGAAACTACCTGCATTCCTACACTGATGACTCCCTTCCATCTTCAAAGCCAGCAATGGCCCATCAAGTTTTTTCGCCTCATTATTCTAAATCTGACCTCCTGCCTCCATCTTGTGATTACACTAGACCCTTGTGATTACATTGGGCTTATCTGGTTAATCTCATTTCAAGATTTGTAATTTAATCATATTTCCCAAGTCCTTTTTGCCTAATAAAGTAACATATTCACAGGTTCTGGAGATCAGAAAGTGGACAATCTTTTTGCAGACCAATACCATACTCAAAGAGAGGATAACTCTAAATGAGTCAGGCAGCCATAAAAGATTGGGCTAAATTTTCTTTTAACTTTTTAAACTAAAATATAATAGTTATAGTAAAAAAATTACAGATTGTACATGTACAGCTCAATGAATCTGTCACAAAACACACTATAGTAACCATCATCTAGGTCAAAGTATACAACATTACGAACACTTGACAACTTCCCCCTTTTGCATTCTGCTCACCACTAAATCTTTTCTCTACTCCTGAAAGGCAATTTAACACCATAGATCAGTTCTATTTTTGAACATGTAACTGCATATAATATGTATGGTTTGTGCCTGACTTCTTTTACTTGACATTATTTGTAAGATTTATCCTTGTTACAGGATAATACTATATGGAGCTGTATTCGTTCATTTTCATTGTTGTATAATATTCCATTATATGACCCTATCACAATTTATTTATCCAGTATGCTGATGGATTTGGGTTGTTTTCAGCTTGGGAATATTTTAAATAGTATTGCTGTAAGCATTTTTGCCCATTTTTTTGGTATTATTAAACCATTACCATAAACACACATTTCCATTACACTAGGAGAATTGCTGGGTCATAGCATATACACATTTCCAACTCCAGCAGAAAATACCTACCAATTTCTAAAGTATCTATATCAATTTATGCCCTTATCGGCAATGATGTATATAGTATGAGAATTCCAGTTGATTCTCATACTCATCAATACTTAGTTTTATCAGTTTTTTTAATTTTAGCCATACTGGAGTATATAGTACTACTTCCATATGGTTTTGATATGCAATTCCCTGATTAATAATGAAGTGGTACATTTTTCATGCTTTATCGACCATTTGGATATTTATATTTATAAACTGCCTGCTTGAATATTTGGCCTGTTTTTATTTTATGATGATTTTATAAGAGTTCTTTACATATTCTGTATGTATGCCTCATCAGTTATAAATGTTACACACATGGTTTCTGCCACAAAATACGTATATAAACTTGAAACTTAAATTTCATCTGATTTCTTCTTGATTCAGATATCATTTCAACTTTTAGTATACAACTAAGCAAAACAAAGAATTTCACAAATTTGTGACAATTCTTAAATACAAAGAGTAATTTTTTTCAGCAGAGTATGGTGACTGCAGCCCTTAATTCCAGCTACTGGGGAGGCTGAGGCAGGAGGACTTCTTGAGCCCAGCATTTTGCAGAGAGCTATGACAATACTACTGAACTCCAGCCTGGGCAAGGGAGAAAATGTCTAGAAAAATAAAGTTCGATTTGTATTAAAATACAATTCACACAAACATGGATAATGCAAATTTTTAAAATTAGTTCACTTATTTTTAGCTGAATAAAATACCTAATGCTAAAATGCAACTGGGTTTGGTGAAGATTAACAGCATAAAACAAGACACTGGGTTAATTGGAAGTGCTGGGTTTAAAAAGTATATTAATTATTGTTGTTGAAGGCATTTTTACAGTAGTATTAACAACATAATCAAGTAAAATTAATCTAAATCTCTTAAGTAGAAAATAGAAATGAAAAAAATAACCAGAGAATTTTTAGAAAAGTGACAAATAAAAGATTTTAGCCAGGGTAAAATGAATCTGTATTTACAAGATATAAACCTTTTTCAAAAGCTAATGAAAACTTTAGGGTATGAAAATTTTAATTGTAGTTGTCGTCATTTTTTGGCAGGCCAGGGCTGGATTCCAACCTGTCAGCTCCGGTGTATGTGGCTGGCGCCCTAGCTGCTTGAGCTACAGGCACCGAGCTAGCATGAAAATTTTAGACAGGTAATGAAAATGTTTCTCCCACCACCAGAAAAAATGTTCATGATTAACTTACTCTCAGCATACATTGCTTTTCCTCTTATATGCAGCATTAAACTGTTGGAATAAACATAAAATTTTCTTCTAATGCCTGAAATACGAAATACGCAACCGAGACTTAAATGAATAAAAACACTCATTAAAATCTCACTTCACAATCAGATCTCATTCATGTCATTGCTTTTTGGCCACACTTACATTTGCAAGCAACTATTTTCAAGAATGAAGCACAGTAAGAGTAAAATCAGAACCAAAATATCCAATGAGCACCTTGAGAACTCACTGAGAATTATAACTATTTCCGTTGAACAGATATTGATGCATTAGTTTCTTAAATACAATGTCAAATATCCCACTAGTTTTATGTGGCCCACTTTTCTCTTACTTTTATAATAAAAAATATCAATCCTCCCTCAAAAAAAGAAAATAACTCAAACTTTTTCTCCTTACTGAAATTACTGAAATGCACAGAGGATATTATAAAAGATTATATATCCCAGCATGATTGATATAAATCTTGAATATTCTAAGATAGATAGAGTACGTGATGTTGCCATAAATTTGTCACATGGATGAAATTAGACAACATCACCTTCAATAGTTCTAATAATCTGTATGATTTTCTCAACAGGACTCTCATTTAGGAACAGTTCTTAATTTTAACAAATGCCAGGAGATGAAAGAGATGAAGTCATCAAGCAAAAATTTATTCTTGCTGTCCTTACTATATCTTATTTCAGTATATTCTATCATAAGCCAAAAATATCATTTCTTTTTTCCACAAGGAGATTCAGAAGAGACAAAAATACCACATTTCTAATGCCACATTTGACCCTTAACAGAAATTATGTCTAAGTATAGAAAAGGAGGCTTCACATACACCAATATTTTCATTTGTTCCTTTGTTTGACCCCCTGGATTTTTCATTTAGAACAACGTACCACAATGAGATTGAAGATGGGCAAAACAAATAGCTTTCTTTCTTGATGTGAAAGAGGAGTTGATATAAAAGGGGAAATAGGAAAAAAACCAAAAATGCTATTTCTACTACAGACATCTTGCTGGGCAGATAAATTTTGAGAAAGACATGTTGAAGACATGAAAGATGTTGAAGACCTGGAAGAATTTACTGTGGAAACTATCCATCCAAGTGTATCTCCTAGAAAGACGTTATGTACTCCCAGAGCATACTTCAGTTTGAAGACAACTTCCCTACAACCTATCAATGGAGGAACTTGGTATAGTCTTTTCATTAATTGCGTGGGATATTTTCTATTAGCCTCCTAGATATACTCTCCATCCTTCTGTGTCTTTTCCTGTGCCCTGAAACTGGGCTCCATTGCCTTCTGATTTCTGGGTGAGTAAGGCTACAAGGAAGTAAGTACCACCAAGATCAAAAGGAAAAAGAAGAGTGAGTTCTGGTTACTGATTCCCCCAGGTCCCTTCTTGCACTTTCTTCCCTCCCTACACATCACTCCTACCATACAGCTGCCACGTCCAGCTTCCCCTGTCCAAGGCATTACTCTCCACCCTTTCCCCTTCATGCCTAAAAGTAGTAATGACTTCAACACTGCTTCCCCAATGTCCCACACAATTGTTTTTATTAGCTTTCCTAAATCCAGTCCACATCTTACAAAATTTGAATGTACCAATGGTTTCCTGTTGGAACCCTCCAAGTATTCAATAAATATTTGCTAAATGAACTTTTACCTAAGTCACCATCTTCTTACTGGTTTCCCTGAACCTTCTCTTGCTCCCTCAACACATTTTCTACAGCTTATGCTAAAGAGATATAGTCACGTGTTACCTAACAAGGATATTTCATGAGAAATGCACCATTAGACAACTTGGTCATGGCACAAAAAATATCACAGAATATACTTACACAAACCTTGATAGTACAGCCTGGTATACACCTAGGCTCTATGGTACAGCCTATTTCCCCTAGGCTACCAATCTGTACAGCATGTTACTATATTGAATGCTGGAGGCCACTGTAACACAATAGCAAGTTATCTATCTTGCTATTTAGTTTAGCAAATAGGTGTTATCTAAACCTATTTCAACATAGAAAAGGTACAATAAAAAAATAGTATTTTAGTCTTATGGGAACACTAGCATATATGCAGTCTGTTATCAACCAAAACACATCATTATGTGGCCCAAGAATATATTTAAAATGCAAATCTGATAATGCTCCTAGCTTAGGTATCACTTACTCAGAGAAACCATCCCTGACATATTAAACTATACATAGTTTAAGTTCCCTTCACTGTATATTCCTACAAAAATCCATATTGTTCCTTTCTAAACATGTAAACCCACTTCTCCATATTTGTTAATGCTTAACTCCTCACTAAAATTATACAACTTATAAGAAGAGTGTCTGGTGAATGCTCAAAGGCTAGTCCAGCTCTTGATGATAGTAACTTTCAACATACTTAATGAATGAATGAAAGAAATGGGGGGGGTGCCTGTGGCTCAAAGGTGTAGGGTGCCAGCCCCCTATGCTGGAGGTGGTGGGTTCAAACCCAGCCCCAACCAAAAACTGCAAAAAAAAAAAAAAAAGAAAAGAAAAGAAAAGAAAAGAAATGGGGGAGGGGGGAAAACTCATTATTGAGCTACATCAAAATTCAAATGCAGTCTTCTCTTTCCAAAAATAGAACCTCTTTTCACTTTTTCCACAGGGGCTTGCATCTGTTTCCTCACCTGTGTAATAACTCAAGTGTTCTTAATGTGGAGGTCATGGACATGTAAGGGGTCAATGAATGAAATTCAAGAGGTTCATGAACTTAGATGAAAAAAAATATGCATTTATTTTCATTGATGAGTTACTGATACGTAACATTTTCTTTGATTTGTACATAAGCAACAAACCACAATAGTATTAGTAGCAAAGATTCTTCTGTAGTTGAAATCATTGATATTTTTGTATCACATTAAAATTGTTGTAAATATTTCAAAATATCATGTTTATCATTACTTTGAAAACTCACAGTACTTATTTAACACACTACTTGATTTTGTTATATAATGAATTAGTAACAGTGTAATTGGTTTTCTTTGTAATTCTCTGTATTTTATTTCATTCATTTAAAACATTATCCTCAGAAGACTAGGATTGGTCAGTCTTGATTAAAAGGCACCCGAAAAGGTAAGAATCCTTGGACAGGATGATCAGCAAGTTTCCTCCCAAATGTATCCAGTTTATAGCTATCGTCTACTCTGATATTCTACTGTCCAAGAATAGAATAGAGTGTTATTCAACACTCTATTGTCCAAGTGTTGAATAAATATATTATCCAGGGTGAAAAAAAGAACCCAAAGTAAAAGTAAATAAGATGGTTTAAAAATAGTACAGTCAGTGACATGTCTGAGTCCAGGCTCATAGGAGGAAATGATCTAGATAGATCTTTTTAATAACTTAGACCCAGGAGTGAAAGGACACAGAAAAAGAGACATACCAACCACAGGCACAATTAGGGAGATATTTGGTGTGGAGGTATAATGAAAGCTAGCTAATAATCAATATGCCTAGTCATGCAATAAATTCTCAATAAATATCACAAATATCTAAGAAATGAAAGAGAAAGCAGAGGATAAAAATTGTCCTACATAAAGGCTAAATGATCAAAAGTCACAAAATTCTCTTTTTGGTGTTTTTTTTTCTTTTAACAAACTTGCTGAAAGACTTAGAAGCGCAGCGCTAGCTTGTGTATGGAATAAGTGGAGAAGAGATGGGATACATAAGTCAGAGTCCCTCTCTGACCTTGAAAGACCTTATAATGTTAGCAGCAGGCAGCTGATCTCACTAATAATACAAGGAAATGAGTCAAGAAGGGGAAGGAACACCACATGAAGAGAATAAGCCAAGTTGGAAACAGCTAGTAACCATTTCCAGAGTGAAACATCACTACAGAGAGTTATGATTCCATCCAAACTCTGTGTCCTTTTACTACTCTATGTCACTTCAACTTCAGTTGCATATACATCAAGAGCTTATTTCCTAAATTCAATTACTTACAAGGTTTCTTATTTCCATTTGGGATGTTTTATAATAAATTGTTATCCTTAACCCTTTCCACTCCCAATTTTTTCTGTAACCTGCGTACTTCCCAGCTCTTATTTGAGTGGGAAAGAAGTTGGTAGATTACTTGTAATTATCCTACAATTTTAAAAGCAAAAAACATAAAAATGACCTTACCTAATGATTTTATGATCTACTTTACTTTACACAAAATAATTAAAGTGTTTTTGTTTATAATTTTTTTGAGTGTGATACTTCCTGAAGCAATTTCCAGATGAAGTCTAGGCTTTCTCTTTCATGTCTCACAGTAGAAAATGGTTTCTATCCTTCCTCCTTTCTTATTTCTTCTGCTGCAACCATGCAATCCTTCGTTGATTTTTTTTTTAATTTTGCATTATAAAAAGCATCTTCCCATTTAGCCTTTCCTCAGAAGTGTCAGAAGTGTCAGAAGATGATAGTTTCACCCTCTTTCTTGAACTTCTGTTCCTCACACTGCTCACAAGTGATGAGGTTTCTCTTCTAAGAAAGGTGTGTTTGTGCTTTTTATCCATTCTCCTTATCTAATGAGTAAAGGACATAGCTGTTCACAACTACATCTTCCATCAGCCAAAAGAATAATTTTTTCCACCATTTGCAGGACTTGCTTGTAAATCTGGCACATCCACAGCTCTGTCCACTCTTCCCATAAGCGTTGTGTATTCTAAAATAACTGTCAGTTAGTCAAACTGAACAGGCTGTTTCTTCCTATAACCAGTGATCAACTGTATTTGAGGGTCAAAGAGTTCACTCAACATTGTCACTAACCTCTTGTTATGGAATGAGAGGCACATTTTCAGATCACATTGATAGGTACGTAATTCATATTCCTGAAGTTGTTTTCTTTTTCAGATCACTTGAAAAATCCTTCCTAGAAATCACAACCATCTTGTTATATGTATTTTCATTTTATGCAATTCCTGAGCAACTTGAGGGCTTGCATAGAATCTGTCAGAGTGGATGTGATAGCCCAAACCATTCATATGCACTTGCAAAACTTGTGCCAAGTAAATCATTATTTGAGACATAAAGGGAAAATCAGGACAATTCTGTCATTGTCTTGCCATAAAAGGAAATGTGAACAAACACATAACCATTTTCTGAATCACAGAGGTGGAAAGTTTGTAGGCACCTCTTTGCAAGCTTCTTCAGACTGTAGCACTTGAATTGAATCCTTCCTTTGAAACCTACTGTGCTCTCATCTATAGCTGCATTTCTTCCTGGTACATAAAGTTCTTTGCATTTATTGTCAATATACTAACATTCTTCACCTTGAGCCCTTGGGTACACACATTCCCTTAAACTGTGACAGGAGGAATTAAATGCAGCATCCAAAATATTGGGTAAAAGCAGAAATGAAAGAAAACATCCTTGGGTGGTGCCTGTGGCTCAGTGAGTAGGGTGCTGGCCCCATATACCAAGGGTGGCGAGTTCAAACCCAGCCCCGGCCAAACTGCAACAACAAAAAAATAAAACTTCATTTAAAAACAAAAAAGAAAGAAAAAGAAAACATCCTTGAAGAATGGGGTTTGGTCTAGCCAATCTTTAGTAAAATAGTCAACTAACTGTAACTTCATCTTCAGACCCATGTCCAGTATTACCTAAAAGAACACTTTCATTTCTTCTGATGAAACATCCTTCCACAAGTGCTACATTGAGTATTTTGTTAGTGGGGTCATCTTCAGTATTTTTTCCACTGCATATATATTTGTCCCGGTCACAATTTCACCAATAAGATCATCTGAGAAAAAGAGCTGGAAATATTCAAGTTCAGTGTTTGGCTGAGCCCTTTGCAGAAGGGTGAATCCCTGTTGTGTGACAGAGTATGGGAACTTCATAAGTTCCCATCACCATGAACCTTCCAGCTACTTGTTACAGGCTGTGTATTACCATCATTTTCTTTTTCATCATTGACTTCAGATTCACTGAAATTAATGTCACTACATTCAGCAAGAGTTTCTTTATGTTCACTTTCATAACTAAACTCTCCTTGAACCTCACTATCCTCAAAAATCCACACTGCAAGATCATTATCACTTGCATGCCTTTTCTTCACCCTTTTCCAACAAGCACAACTGCATGAATACAACACACAATCACCCGTTCACATGAAAAAACATGGCCTGCCTAGAAAAAGAAAGAGTACAACCTGTGCCACCAGTTGGTTAGTCCATTCTACATGAGGAAATGCATCAGACAGGCTCCAACAGTGAAGCAGGTGAACAAATGCAATAAAAAAAAGTGTCAGATGTCTTCTGACATCTAAGTGGAACAGGAAAATCATTATGTCAGATGAGGTCCATTAATATCCTGGTGACTCTGATTATAAAAAAACTCATTTTAACTGAGCTTAATAATAGCATAATTCCACTAGATACTAGAGATAGACTGTGTCTTTGTCCTATCCCTCTCAAAAAGCTGGTTCAGAGAGAGGTTAAAACACTTACCTAAGGGAATTTGTGTGTGTGTGTGTGTGTGTGTGCACACCAAGAAAGAGCCAGTCTCTATGATACTTCCAGACATTCAGGATTCTAGGGATAGAACCAAAAGTTGGTTTGGGGTTAAAGCAGCAATTGCTTTCTACCATCAACATTAAATCCCTGATTTAACACTTGCTGAGCTTCCTACTCTGGCTTCCAGAACAACTGTCATGTAGGCAGATCCAATCAATACCCTTCTTCCAGCAGAGGTTATGGACAAAAAAAAATTCTTCTAAAGTCTGAGATCTTTCTTTTTTAGCTGCCACCCAAAACATTATTGGGACCACTTCTCTCACTCCTGCCATATTGACTATAGTCACTACCAACACCACCTCAGGGGCTTACCCTGGACTCTAATCAGAGTGATACCAATCCTGGCTCAACCACAATACTCAGATCTATTCTGAGCATCTTCCTTAGAGGTTCAAGTGGATACTCAGCACCAATGGGTGCCAAGAGTTGGGAGGTAAGAGCACCTTGGCTTGGGTACAGGAATAAGGGGGTCAACTGTCTGTAAAGAATGTTAAATTATTAGGTTACCAAGTAGGAAATGCCCGATTTCCTTTAGTACTAAGTTTGACACTTGATATCTCTGAAATTTCACTTTGACACTTCTTGTGGTTTTTCTTTTTATTGTGAATTTACATCTTCATTCTTTAAAATACATTTTTTGACTTGTGATTATCTTTCAAATTTTTTTAGAGAAATTTTTGTCATGGATAAGTCAAAATCCATGCATAAGTCAAAAATTCATGTTATTTAAAAAACAGAATTTCCTTCATGGAACCAGTGCAGTGCACATAGCTCAAAATATCAATGAAGTGTTTGGGAAGGAAGTAGGTAATGAATGTAGAGTACATTGATGGCTTGAGAAATTCCATTCTGGTGATTTTAATCTTGAAAATGAGCCATGTGGGGAAGCTGAGACCAAGGTTGACAATGACATGCTGAAAGCTGTAGTAGAAGCAAATCTCTCTCAAACCATGTGTGAATTAGCAGGTAGGTTTTTCATTACTATTGCAACGATATGAACCATTTGAAAAAAAATTGGCAAGATAAAGAATCTGGGTAGATGAGTTCCACATGAATCAAAAAAGCATTAAAAGAAAAATCCTCTCAACGCTGCCTTTCTTTGCTGTCACAACTTAAAGGCCAACCATTTCCACAACATAAGATTACATGTAATTGTCTTTTTGACAATCACAAGGGTACGGTAAGATAGTTGAATGAAGTACTGAAACACAGTCCAAAACCAAATATTCATCAAAAAGTGTCTGTTTGGTGATCAGTGCTGGCATTATCCACTACAGTTTCACAAAACCTGGTCGATTACAGCAAATATATACTGCAAGCACTTAGAGCAGCGGTTCTCAACCTGTGGGTCGCGACTATATTAAAGAGCCTCAGCATTAGGAAGGTTGAGAATCACTTAGAGGATGCTTGCAATTAAACAGCCAAGATTGTTCAATAGAGACAAGCCAATCCTCTTGCAAGACCATGCTGTCACACAAACAGTGCTGCTCAAACTACAGAAGCCAGGCTTGGAAACTCTCTGTCATCCACAGTATTCACCAGACCTTGCACCATCTGACTACCACTTCTTCTAGGCTTTTTGTGATTTTATCAACACTTGCTCTTCAGGCTTCTTTGCTATTGGTATGCAGATGCCAAGATGGCAAAACTGTGTCAGTAATTTAGGCACATACATTGATTAATTGTACTGCTTCTTGTTTGAGATACATGCATAATTAACTTTTGATTTGAAATCAGATATTTCAGATTTAATGACCTAACAATAATAATAAAACTAAAAGTCAATCTGATTTTAATTATCACCTTGTACATAATTCTAGACAATGTTAGCAATATAATAACCCTCACACACACACACACAAAAATCTTCTGTTGGTCTAAGTTCTAAACAATTGCTACAGTTACGGTTGAGTTACAATGATATGTATGCAGGCTTAAAATTATCATTATTAAACATATGCACTAAAAACTATCTTATCCCACATGAAAATCAATTTGTAGAACTACCAGTTACACAAATTCTGCCACACATAATGACTTTGAATATAAATTCATAGGTGTTTAACTATCTTTCAAGTTTACTTCAGCTGCGTTTCTTGACTATAATCTCTGTGGTACAATAAATCCCTACTTTTCAAACAATAGATTTAAAACAATCTTAGTCATATGGGACTTTTCTTTTATGAGTTTTTTTTAAATTCATGTGACATTTTAGATGAGGCCAATCGAACACAAAACTATTGGCAAACAGCCAGAATAAACCTTGAGCAACACAGAATCAGTAAAGTATCAAGGTTTAAAATTGTTCCTTGAATATCAGCCCATAAAAACTATGGAGAAAGCCAGTAGAGAAATTGGCATAGAAAAAAATATCTAATTTTGCCAGAAGACACAAGAGATGATGTCTTATATTGCCAAAAAAAGTCAAAAGGACAATGTTTGTGCTACAATTGTTTTCACCAAGGAGATACAATTTCTAAAACAATGGATGAAATAATGTTGGCTTCAAAAGTGTTGGTTTTTTCTGAATTTTGCAGAAGAAAATTGCCACAAGTTTTTAACAACAGAAATTTATGATGAATTTTCTAGTAAAAATATTGTAGTGAAAATTTTCAATTGTAAAGATAATTGAAAGCTGCAAGAATTATTCCCAAACAAGACATGAATGGTATAATTTCTCAAATCTATTGTGAAGTGTGATTTATATAAGTGTCTGCCAACACACACGTTTATGACTTTTCCTATGTGTATATCTGTTGCTTCATACGAAGAAACTTTTTAAAATTAAAATTAACAAAGAAGTGTTCTTTGGTCACCTACATGCTAAACATAGTGAGGAATCCATAATAATTCACTCTTCATACGTTCATGTTTAGTCTGAACGGTGAATTAATTTCCTAAGGCTGCCATAACAAAGTATCACAAACTGTGGGACTTAAAACAACAGATATTTTTCCTCCCAAGGCTCTGGAACTTAGAAGTAAAAAATTAATGTGTCAGCAGCAGCAGGGTCATGTTTTCTGAGGGATCTGGAAAAGAATATATTCTATGTGTCTTTCTCTTAGCTTCAGGTATTTCCAGCAATCCTTGTTGTACATTCATTGACTTGCAACCGCATAATGCCACTCTCTGTTTCCAAGGTCACATGGCATTTTTCTCTGTACGTCTCTCTTCACCTGTTTAATCTTCACACTGTGTGCTTGTTTCTTCACACACATTCTTTTTAGGGGGACACCAGTCATTTCGGATTAGGCGCCCAACTACTCCAGTATGACCTCATCTTAACTAATTACATCTGCAATGACTCTTTTCCCAAATTAGGGCACATTCTGATGTACAAGAAGTTAGGACATAACATACCTTTCCATCCATAGCAAGTCAATATTGACAGTCACTGCAAATTTACAGGCATTAGGGTCAACAACAAACTATAATATCATTGTTCACTACTTTAACAACATAAATGTGTAAGTATGTTTTTCCCTTTTTTCCAAAAGAAAATACACTGATGTAATTTTAAACTATTAATCCATTACGTTTTCTTTTAGAGCTGCAATTTTTTCTTTAACTGGAATGATTAACTCAAAAGAAACCTTTCACTATCTGTGTTTCTTTTCTAGGCATCGTTATTATTCATCTCACCATTACAACTGAAAATCACTGTTAAAAATGATGCCCGCAGGTGTCGGCCACGCCAGCCAGACCCTGTTCAAGGCCCTGCGGGAAAGTCCGCCTTCAGGTCTCCGACCCCCTCCCGCGCCTTTCCGCTCAGACACTCACTTTCCCAGCAGACTCTGCGGCGGAGATTCCCTTATTTCTAAAGGCCACAAGTCGCCTGAATCAGCACAAGAGAAACCCAATGGCTCGTTTATACCACACTAGAGGGCGCCTTGTTCTCGGGCCTGCCACGGAGCATTTATAGCGCCTAAAGCCAGCCCAGCTCCCCGCCTCTAGAAAACGTGGACACACCTCTCTCCGCCCTCCCCCTGATTGCCAACAAGGCAGGCTCCGATGCTCATGCGCAAACACGTCCACCACGCACCGAGCGGCGGCGCATGCGTCCCCCGAAATTGCCTCCTCCCTGTCTCCCCTCTAGAGTTTTCAGTTCCGGCTTCCAAGAGGCAGGTAGAAGCTAGGGACATGAGGCTGAGTGTTGCCGCCGCCATCTCGCATGGCCGCGTATTTCGCCGTCTGGGCCTTGGTCCCGAGTCCCGCATCCACATGTTGAGGAACTTGCTCACCGGACTGGTGCGGCACGAACGCATCGAGGCGTCTTGGGCGCGCGTGGACGAGATGAGGGGCTACGCGGAGAAGGTGAGGAACTGGGCTCTCTTGTCAACCGCGGGAGTCTGGGCTGCGGGGAGGGATCCGGCTGCCTGTGAAAAGGGAGTGGGGCCGCCCTGATCCACCCTTCCCCAAGTCGGAATTCCTTACTACACTGAGATGAATCCACTACTTGGCTCCTCAGTGGAAGACCAGTTAGGACCGTGGAGTAAGAGGTAACCTAAATTAGAGGGGCTTTGCTAGTGTAAAGGATTGCTATCCAGCGTTAGAGAAATTAGATTGGCGCCCTTCTTCTTGTTGGGTTTGGATCTTTGATGTTTTGCCCTCACAGCTCATCGACTATGGGAAACTGGGAGACACCAATGAACGAGCCATGCGCATGGCTGACTTCTGGCTCACGGTAAGTGCATGCTGTCTGCCTCCCAAATAGCATCCTTGGCTCCCTCTGGAGGACGGGGTTGTTGGAGAATGGGAAATTGGGTGGAATTAAGCTAGGCCGCTCACTTGTGGACCAGTGTTGTGAACTGAATTAGAAACATCTTAAGCCTTAAGATACTATCTTAAACATTATCTTAAGCCTTAGTTGAACTCATATGTGAATATACCTTTGCATAACTGCTGTAAATAACCCCTTTGTGTAACTTTAACTTTACCAGATTAGGGGTTGGAGAAAGTCTGTGTATGGTGTGTGTGGACCTTACCTTTGCGAGTGGCTGAAAGCTAAATGCCTCTGCCGTCTGACTTGACTCTGCTGTCTCTTGAATAACTCTCTCCCTCTAGGAGAAGGACTTGATCCCAAAGCTGTTTCAAGTACTGGCTCCTCGGTACCAAGGTCAAAATGGGGGCTACACAAGAATGCTGCAGATCCCAAATAGGAGCGAGCAGGATCGAGCCAAGATGGCAGTGATTGAGTACAAAGGGAACTGCCTCCCACCCCTACCTCTTCCTCACAGAGACAGCAACCTTACACTCTTAAATCAACTCCTACAGGGACTGCGGCAGGACCTCAGCCAGAACCAGGAAGCATGCATCCACAGATCCAACACAGTTCAAACACCAGAGATTTAACTGGATCTGAAGGCTCTGCAGCCCTTATCAGTGCCCAGGATCACAGACCTTAGGAGCTCTTTTAATCTCTAAGAAGAACTAGCGCTAGATTTGTAAAATGGACACTATTAATAGGGCTGAGAACCTTCTGAAGAGCACAATGGCCTTCTCTTTGCACAATAGATAAAATCTCTTATATGGGTAAATTAAAACCAAAATTTACCATATTTATATGTAAATAATTTTTTTTTCTTCCCCTGGGATTTCTGGAGAAAGAACTGTCCAAATGCTCAGTTTACCAGGGATAGTAAATTCATAGCTCATGTTTCTAGTCCTTAGATTTGGGTGGGTTAGGGTTAGTACACTTGTTTTTCTTAACGCCATTTTAGATGGGGCATGTATCTTAAAATCTAAACTGATTCCCAAATGTGATTGTGCTTTGAGATCAAGTATCAGAGTGACCAAGCCCCTGGGATTTACTAGAGAAAAATCATTTCCTAACGGATAGGGAGTGAACATCTGCAGGTGAAACTTCCTGAAACA
Source organism: Perodicticus potto (assembly GCA_963574655.1). NCBI lineage: Eukaryota > Metazoa > Chordata > Mammalia > Primates > Lorisidae > Perodicticus > Perodicticus potto. The sequence continues at coordinate 35,274 of CAUYRH010047727.1, read as the reverse complement.
ATCCAGTACCCTAGTAAGCCTCAAGGGATACTATAGCCATTCTTCTGTTTCTAGGCAGTATCACACATTGCCTTCATGTGCTCCCCTCAACCTCTGAATGGTGTAGCAGACAAGAACTCAGGTGTTCCACCACCCTAGCCAAAGGGATAGAGGCATTCAGTGGAGGATGTTGGGCTCCTGGATAAGTTCTTTCCTTTTGGTGGGGAGAGACGGTGAAAAAAGAAGGTCAAAGTGAAAGGCAGGTTAGGAAATTAAACCTGCTGGGAATATCTTGGAAGTTTTTATTGTTAACTCTAGGCAGCTCTGGGAACTCAGAAAAGGGGAATCTAGCTTCTGAATGGCCAGAGCATGTGAGAAACAGTAAGCTTCTTTATATCCACTAATTACTCTGAGGGCAGGATTGGCCCAGCCAGGTTGCCCATCCCTTAGGATAAGGCTTCACTAGGGTGGTCATGGGGAGACTTGAGATAGTTCCCATATTTCCGGTAGAATGGGAAGAAGAGATTTTATCTGAAGGTGTACCGAAAGAGTGCTTTTGGCCCAGTGAACCTGTCCATTGTCTGAGATAATAAGGGTGAAAGTAGAGGGATCATTGGTCTATCAGATGAGAATTTTTGTGACACAACTATTCTGGTGCTGTTTTACTGCAACTGACCTAGTCTGAGACTCAACTACTCCCAACAGAGCTCTATATCTCTTGTCTATTTCAATTTGTCCTTCACACTACTGCCAGAAAGCTCTTACATTACATTTTGAGTAACATACACGGAACACTCAAAACATTTATCAAATAAATCTACAAGTCTGAATGTCCCACCCCCACCCACACACAAATTTACCCCTCTTCTTAGTATAAATATTCATGCCAACTAGGTATCTAAGAGCCATCCCTGGCTCAAAGCACTTTCCTTGAAATTAAAACCATAGTCTATATATTGGGAATAGATGGATTGTGACTGGGTCCCCTTAGCTTTCCTTTTAGCCCCCAGAAATACATCTACCTTCGGGGCTGTCAGCAGTTCTCTTACATGCATACTAAGCATCTGCTAGTGCCCACCATTGAGGGTGGCAAGGATACATTTATCAAATGTTTGCCATGTGTGAAACTCTGGATATTAGTAGAAATACACGGGTAACAAGACATGACTTCTGTCATCAAGGAATGCACAACCTAATGAGCCACTACCACAGTGGCCTCAAGAACACCGAATCCCCTTTTAATGTTTTGCCTCAAAATAAGAGTACATGAATCCTAAAACATTTGATAAAAGCTGAGGGGTAACACAAGGAAATATGATAGTGTATCAGGAATTGCACTAATCTGGACCATAAAAACTTTCACCTCGGTTGCTGAAATATTCCCCTACCACCTCTTTAATACATTCCAAACCCAAGAGAACACCACCATCAAAGGTTCCCCATCTCGGGCTGCAGGGCATTGTTCCTTTGTTTGTTTGTTTGTTTTTTGAGACAGTCACTATGTTGCCCTTGGTAGAGTGCTGTAGCATCACAGCTCACAGCAGCCTCAAACTCTTGGGCTTAAGCGATTCTCTTGCCTCAGCCTCCCAAGTAGCTGGGACTACAAGCACCCACCACAACACCCGACTATTTTCTTGTTGCAGTTGTCATTGTTCAGCAGGCCCAGGCCAGGCTTGAACCCACCAGCCTCGGTATATGTGGCCGGTGCCCTACTCACTGGGCTAAGGGCACTGAGCCAGGGCTGCAGTTCTTTTTATTTTATTTATTTTTTTGAGACAGAATCTCACTTCGATGCCCTTGGTAGAGTGCTGTGGCGTCATAGCTCACGGCAACCTCAAACTCTTGGGCTCAAGTGATTCTCCTGCCTCAGCCTCCCAAGAAGCTCGCTGGAGCTACAGGTGCCCACCACAACACCTGGCTAATTTTAGAGATGAGGTCTCACTCTTTTTTTTTTTTTTTTTTTTTTTTTTTTTAGTTTTTGGCTGGGGGTGGGTTTGAACCTGCCACCTCTGGCTTATGGGGCCAGCACCCTACTCCTTTGAGCCACAGGCACTGCCCTTGTGTGTGTGGTGGTGGTGGGAGGGGGGTGTCTCACTCTTGCTCAGCTTGGTTTTGAACTCCTGAGCTAGAGCAATCCACCCGCCTTGGCCTCCCAGAGTGCTAGGATTATAGGCGTGAGCCACCGTGCCTGGCCGGCAGGGCTGCAGTTCTTTACAATAAGGTTCACAAGATAATGCCTACTCCCTTCTCAGAAGGTAACAGATTTGCTTCAGCCTTGATAGCTAACACAGTTTAAGCCAAATAACCAAAGAAGATGACTAGAAAAGTCAGAGATTGTTTCCATACACTCACTCCTTCTGCACTGGAATTAACAAATGTTTATTTTATTTCCATAATGTTTGTCAAATCTGCAGTCACCTCTTCCTAACTTGAAGTCCAAGACATCTCTATTCTGGCTTCCTGCAGTAGTCTCTTAACTTGCCTCCCTCTACATGGCAGCTGTACTGATAGAAATATGATCATTTAGGGTGGAACTTGTGTCTCAAAAGAGCAGGACTCCGGCCTCATATGCTGGAGGTGGTGGGTTCAAATCCAGCCCCTGCCAAACTGCAAAAAAAAAAAACCACCACCAACAAACTTTTGGGCAGCGCCTGTTGCTCATTCAGTAGGGCGCTGGCCCCATATACCAAAGGTGGCGGGTTCAAACCCGGCCTCGGCTGAATTGCAAAACAGAAAAATAGCCGGGCGTTGTGGCAGGCACCTGTAGTCCCAGCTACTCGGGAGACTGAAGGAAGAGAATCGCCAAAGCCCAGGAGTTGGAGGTTGCTGTGAGCTGTGTGCACGGCACTCTACCAAGGGCAATAAAGTGAAACTTTGTCTCTACAAATAAAAAAAAAAAAAAGAAATATGATCATTTTAATTCACTGTTGATGCTATCCAGCCACTCTTTTCCTAAGGGAAAGAGTCCAGATTCCTTAACATGATTCCCCTCCTTGATCAGGCATCTGTTCAGTATTCCAGCTACATCCTTTGCCTCTAATTCTGTGCTCCAGAAGCCTAAAAGCCCACAGGTTATTTCCCTATTTACAGCTCCCTTTACCACCTTTTGTGAGAGGAGAGCCTTCTTGTTACCTACCTAACTTACATACAAATTTGCCATCTCCTGGGTGGCTCCCTTGACCATCAACCTAGGTGCTTCTACAATGTTTCCATAATCATACTGAATTTACCACATCGTATTGCTGTACACTATAGTGGATTAGTTCCCAAACATTCACCCCAGATTAAACTAAAGCTATCATGGTATTTCTGTCTCCTTGCTCCTGATACGTTCAGTCTGGACAGGCCTAAACTATTGTGAGGCAATGAGAATCTAGGCTCTATTCTACTGGAAAAGTGTTGGCATGTTATTCTAAGTGCCCCTGGGGAACTAGTTTTATGCTGAAGTCAACTAAAACTACAGTATCTAGAGCTTTCAAACTAGAATCCTAGTTATGCTGAAATAATCTTTTACCATTCGAGTCTATGTTTTCTGTTAAATGCTACCAAAAGTAATTTGATACATTAATTTGAGCACCATTGAAACATCAGTTCTTCTTGAAATGATTTTAACTATGACCCACAGATCAAAAAACATTTAACATCAGAACACAATGTTCACAAACACAAATAATTGGGACAAAATCTTCACAAAATATTATTTTCTCAAATACAACATATACTAATATTTTCTACTTTTTGCTTGTTCACTTTTTAAAATGCTGGTCCCAATTCACTAATTTGATTTTACAACCCACTAATGGATTACAACCTGGTCCTTGAAAAACTGTTCTCAACCAGCATTCCAGTGACTAACCATCACCTTCACTGGATAATATATAGTATAGACATTTCATGATGTAATTATCCTCCATAGCCTGATCCCAGCCACTTCTCATTATTTGTTGTCATCCTTCATAAGAAACTGCATGCTATTTTCTGACAGTACCATACCTCTGTGCATGATATTCCCTCCACTGTAATGCTTGCCCCCTTTCAAGTCAGCTCTTATTTGTTATTCAAATTTTTGCTTAAAAGTCACTTTTTTGAGGCCTTCACCCTCCAAATGGGGTTAGGTCTCATGTGCTTTATAGTCCTGTGGGCATACACTCATCAATCACATGTACGGCAGTTTCCTGTCAACTAATTCTTTTATTCAACCAAAATTCTGAAGCCAGGGACTGGGGCTTATTCTTTTTTTTTTTTTTTTTTTTTTTTTTTGAGACAGAGCCTCAAGCTGTCACGCTGCATAGAGTGCCGTGGCATCACAGCTCATAGCAACCTCCAATTCCTGGGCTCAAGCAAGTCTCCTGCCTCTGCCTCCCAAGTAGCTGGGACTACAGGCGCCCACCACAACGCCCGGCCGTTTTTTGGTTGCAGCCATCATTGTTGATTGGCGGACCCGGGCTGGATTCGAACATGCCAGCTCAGGTGTACATGGCTGGCACCTTAGCCTGTTAAGCCACAGGCGCGGAGCCTTTTTTTTTTTTTTTTTTAAATTAATGTGAGGGTACATATGATTAGGCTACGCTGTTTGTGTTTGTAAGGTAAAGTCTAAGTAAGTAGTTGTGATCTTCACACAAGGAAAATGTGTCTATTGTTTGCTATGGACCCAGAAAAAAACCCAAATAGCCAAAACAATTGTACAAAATAAGAACAAATCTCAAGGCATCACATTATCAGACTTTAGGTTATACTACAAGTCCATAGTTATCAAAACATCATAGTATTGGCATAAAAATCGAGAATCTGGAGATGAAATCATTCTTGATAACTCTACCATAAGGCCTGATACACAGTAGGTGCTCAGTATATGTTTATTAAATGAGGAGTAATCTATGCCCATGCCATATTAAACTCTCTGCCTGAGCTTTACAAAACAGTAAACATGGAACTGTGTGAAGGGACAGGATTAAGCTACACTGCTGAATATAAAAAAAAACAGTCTCCTTTCTCAACAGGGACTTATATGCTAATAATGATTATTGAGAAAGTAAGCAAATATCATTTCCTACACAGTATATATTCCAATTTCCTAGGATATTTCTAACCAGTCATAGACAGAAAGCACCTATACTTTCCAAGACTAGCCAAAAGCTGCAGCGACATCTTTTTGTGAAACATTCATGACATTCCCCAGGCAAAATTTGGCACGATACAATTTGTTTTTCTTTTTTTTTAAATTAACATGTTCATCACTACCCATGTTGTACATTAGATCCCAGGACTTGTTAATCTTACAACTGAAAGTTTGGACCCTTTAATCAACATCTCTCCATTCCCTCCATACCTCAGCCCCTAGAAACCTCTGTTCTATTCTGCTTCTATGAGTTCAACATTTTAGATGCCACATATAAGTGACAGCATACAATATTTTCTGTCTAGCTTATTCCACTTAACATAATGTCCTCTAGAATCATCCATATTGTTGCAAATGGAAGGATTTCCTTCTTTTTTATGGTTGAATAAAATTCCATTATGTACATTTATATACACGTATACATTCCATTTATATCTTTATCCATTTGTGTGTTGACAGACACTGGATTGTTTCTGTATCTTGGCTATTGTTAATAATGCTGTAATGAACATGGAAGTGTAGATTATCTCTTCAAGATACTTATTTCATTTCTTTTGGATGTATACCCAAGAAATAGGATTGCTGGATCATATTTTTGGCATTTTGAAGAACCTCTATACTATTTTCTGTAATGGCTGTACCAATTTACATTCCCACCAACAGTGTACAAGGGTTCTCCCACTTGTTCTCCCACTCTCTCTCACACTTGTTCTCTTCTATCTTTTTTATAGTAGCCATACTAACAGATGTGGGTGATAGCTCATTGTGGTTTTGATTTCCATTTCTCTGATGATTAGTGATATTAAGCACTTTTTCATATATTTGGCCATTTGTCTATCTTCTTAAGGAAAATGTCTATTCAAGTACTTTGCCCATTTTTTAATCAAGTTCTTTGATTTGTTTGCTATTGAGTTGTGTAAATTCCTTTTATATTTTGAATATCAATGCCTTATCATATATAGTGTGCAAATATTTTCTCCCTTTCTACAGGTTACTCTTTCATTTTGTGGATGATTTTCTTGGATGTACAAAAGCCCTTTAATTTGATGCAGTCCAACTGGTTTATTTCTGTTTTATTTTCCTGTGCTTTTGGTGTCATATCCAAAATATCATGGCCAAGGCTATGTCATATCCAAGGCTAATGTCCAGGAGCTTTTCCTCTATGTTTTCTTATAGGAGTTTTACAGTTTTACATCTTATAATGCATTCAAGTCTTTAATCCATTTCAAGTTAATGTTTGTATATAGTATAAGACAAAGGTCCAATTTTATTCTCTGGCATGTGGCTATCGAGTTTTCCCAACACCATTTATTCCCCACTGTGTATTCTTGGTACCTTTGTCAGACGTTAGTTGACCATATATACATGAGTTTATTTCCAGGCTCTCTATCCTGTTCCCTTGATGTGTGTGCCTATTTTTATGCTGTACTTATTCAACAGTATGATACATTCTATTTTGATTATTATAGCTTTGTAAGATAGTTTGAAATCAGAGAAGGTGATGCCTCCAGCTTTGTTCTTAATCAAGATTGTTTCATATATTTGGAGTCTTTTGTGGCTCCATTCTAATTTTAGGATTTTTTTTATCTATTTCTGTGAAAAATGCCATTAGAATTTTGATATGGATTGGATCAAACCTATGGATTACTTTGTGTTGTCTGGACATTTTACCAATATTAAAGCTTCCAATCCATGAATGCAAGGTATCTTTTCAGTTATTGATGTGCTCTTCAATTTCTTTCACTAGTGTCTTATAGTTTTCAGGGTATAGATGTTTCACCTTGGTTAAATTTATGCTTAAGTATTTTATTCTTTTTGATGTCCTGTAAATGTAATTGTCTTATTTCCTTTCCCACTATTCCAATTTCACACCATACATTCTTCATTACAGTAATAGCATAATTATATTGCTTGATACCCATCACTAAGTGGTCAATTCCTTAAGGACATAGAACACATCTAATTCACCTCTCCTATCATTCAGTAAAGAACATGACACGAAATAGGTGCCTATAAATGTTCATTTGTTATATGAATCAATGTGGTATACTAAGTACTTCAGCCTATCTTTGCATTTTAGACTCACTAACCCCTCCCTTGTCCTGTTTCCTCTTCCTTCATCTGAAAAAGAATTTGCTATAAAGCTGATCTCCCATTGTTCATGTCTGGGTACTGTCTATACCCTTGAATGCGTAGGCATAGGGTAGCTCTCCTTTAACTCTGGGACATAAATTTGGTAGTTAAATCTGAGATGTCCTTTTTTTTTTTTTTGAAACAGAGTCTCACTATGCCACCCTTGGTAGCATAGTGCGGCCACCCTCGCCACCCTGTGCCACGGCATCACAGCTCACAGCAACCTCAAACTCTTGGGCTTAAGCAATTCTCTTGCTTCAGCCTCCCAAGTAGCTGGGACTACAGGTGCTTGCCACAATGCCTGGCTATTTTTTTGTTGCAGCTGTCATTGTTTAGTGGCCCAGGCCAGTTTCAAACTCGCCAACCTAGGTGTATGTGGCTAATGCCATAACCACTGTGCTAGGGGTGCCAAGCTAATCTGAGATGTCTTAATGATAGAAGTGGTCTATGTGTTTACTTTTTGAGCAAAGAAGTTTAAACTTTTTTCACATTTTACATTCTGTTTCCTGTTTTATCTGTTTAATATAAAAATAGTAGTTTTAGTTCTTGAAAGTTAAATATCGTGCATCTCTCTCTCACACACACGCATACAATGACACAAGCTTCCATTGAAATTGATGCCCTGGGAAGACAAGCCTTGTTTACACTGTGGCTTAGCTAGTGTACCTTTGCATACCTCTATCTAGTCCAGTATGGAAAGTACAGTATTAAAGAAATTTTATTGCTATTCACTTCAAGGGAAGGAAAACATGAAAGTTGTACCTAGGGATGTAATTAAAAGCGTAGTAGCATTGTTCTGGCTTAATTTCTAGTTACTTTTCCTTAAAATGGTTTCAGAAGATTTTCTATAATTATCTCCTTTTATCTCAGTAGGAATAAAAGAAACGGATAATAGTTTAGTTGTTTTATTGTTTGTTTGTTTGTTTGAAACAGTCTCACTTTGTCACCGTCGGTAGAGTGGCATGGCATCATAGCTTACAGCAAGCTCAAACTCTTAGGCACAAGTGATCCTCTTGCATTAGCCTCCCAAGCAGCTGAGACTACAAGTGCCTGCCACAGCACCCAGATATTTTTAGAGTCAGGGTCTTTCTCTGGTTCAGGCTGGTATTGAACTCCTGAGCTCAGGCAATCCTCCCACCTCTGCCTCCCAGAGTGCTAGGATTATAGGCATGAGTCACTGCACCCAGCAATAGTTTAATTTTGTTATATGCTACATTAGAGATGCCTAGGAGCACCTGGAGCTTGGGAAAGAGGTCTTTCTGAGAAAACAGGTTTGGAAGTTGTCAGTTATTAAAGCCAAAGAAATAGATGGAGTGACTCAGGGTGTATATTTCTCAGAGAGAGAAAGGAGTGAAGTCAGACATTAGGGGACAGACAGGATGCACAACCTGCTCTCACTGGACCCCAGACATACTGAATATGTGAGTGACTAAGAAATTGTCTTTAAGAGAGGGAAGGGAAACTGAAAAATTCATCATAGTACCTAGCACAGTGCCTTCTTTGTACATAAGAGGCACTCAATAATTATCAAATAAATTTAGCAAGCATATTTCTTCTCTCTTCAAAGCAATGTGTTAGTATTGAGAATACAAGGATGACCTCTCAAAGGCCCAACAGAGCAGTTGGAGAGTCAGATCATAAACAAGTACAACATGGTAAGACTGGTACTTTGAAAGTGGTGGCATGTGAGGCATCCTGGAGTACCAAGAAAGTAGGTCAATGCAGAACTTCTCAGAAGAAACAATACTAGAGATGAATCTTAAAGAATGAATAGGAATTCCTGGTAGGACTGCAAACTAATAAAACCTTTTTAGAAGGAAGTATGGAGAACTCAAGCTAGACCTCCCATTTGATCATGCAATTCCATTACTGGGCATCTACCCAGAAGGAAAAAATCCTTTTATCATAAGGACACTTGCACTAGGACTGTTTATTGCAACTCAATTTACAATTGCCAAAATGTGGAACAGCCTAAATGCCCACCAACCTGGGAATGGATTAACAAGCTGTGGTATACGTACACCATGGAATACTATTCAGCCATTTTAAAAAATGGAGACTTTACAGCCTTTGTATTAACCTGGATAGAAGTGGAACACATTATTCTTAGAATACAGTAAAGCATCACAAGAATGGAGAAGCCTGAATCCTATGTACTCAATTTTGATATGAGGACAATTAATGATAATTAATGACACAGTGGGGGTGGGGGAAGGGGAGAGAATAGAAAAAAAGAAGGAGGGATGGATGGGGAAAGGAAGAGCAGAAAGAGGGAAGGAGCAAGAAGGGGTGGGGTCCTGGTGTGTGCCACACCTTCTGGGGGCAAGACATGATTGTAAGAGGGACTTTACCTAACAAATGCAATTGGTGTAACCTAGTTTCTTGTACCCTCAATGAATCCACAAAAATCAATAAAAAAGAAAAAAAAATTTATAAAAAATATGTAAAAATCTAATTAAAATATAGATGTTTACCTAAATATTAGGCAAGTAAGTTCTGAACAATATAAAGAGTGTGCCACCTGTATAGCTGATAGAAGGCTAGGTTGCTGCCACTTATCTGGAAAACTAGTTGACAATTTATTCAAGCATCTTAAAAATGTTTGTATCCTTTTAGTCTGAAATTTATTTTTTAAGATATCTCTGTTAAATCCAGAAATTCAAATAAATATTTATTTAAAAGGACTTTCATTGCCATGTCATATTAAATAAGCAAAGGATCAAAAACACTATTCAATACTAAAAATTGCTTAATAAATTATTCTTCATGGATAAAGTTAAATGTTATAGAAATATTAATACATAGTATTAGAAAAACTGAATGACATAAAAGTCTTATAAGATTTTACAAAGAAAATATAAGATATAAACCTATATATAGTAACATCTATCTAGTCTTTCTCTCTCTACCTGTGTAGTCAGTAGTGAATGAAAACAATAAATCAAAATATTAATGGTGATTATCTTATCTCTTGGTGTTAGAATACAGCTAATACATATTTTCTTCTTTATGCTTTTACTCTATTTTTCAGCTACACATTTGAATAGTATATGTATTTGAATAACAAATGTATAGTTGAAAAATACAGTAAACTTTATTACTTTTAAAATAAAATATTATTTTATCATAAAATAAAACAACTTGCAGAATGTTGTGACCAGTGACCTGACATCTTACATAGTAATTTTCAACATTTTTTGAACATTTTATGTTCTGTTTATGAACAGAACAAACTTCATATAATACCCTGACTCAGCTCATCTAAAACATCTATGCCACACACCTTCCTTGACTACTAGGGGGAAACTGAAGATGAGGAGCCTGGTACAAACTAGATCACTAGTGGAGCAGGTAGGGAGCATAGCATGATGTGACTCTTAAGACAATGACCACAAATAGCCTGGAAACCCCCTCTACTTTCCTTTCACATTGTAGAACAGGAGGAAGGGCTGCAGAAGCAAGAAAGCATAAGGGTGTATAGTGGCTCACCTCTCTGTGGGGTCCAAGAGGGTTTCTTTAGCACAATTCCACCTGTGGAGTGAACCAAAGCAACAGCAGAGTCTAGAGAATAGTCTTTACCCTCATCCCTACTGGCTGAGCCACCCTGAACTCACAATACTATGACCGTACTTGGTCTTAAGACTCTCAGTCTCCTGGAATCTCTAGCAATTACTTTTTCTTTTCTTACTACAGCCCTGTCCCTGTCCCTTTTTCTTTTCTCGCCACATGCTTTTCTTACTACAGCATGTTCTATACACTAGACGTGGAGGTCTTAATCACACAAACCAACCAAGTCTAATTTACAAACAAGCCATTTCTTGGTGGAGGAGACTTAGCCAATGAGTGTAACTCCTTACCCTTCCCACTCCTGCCCAGTTCCTACTCCTGCACAAAGCTTCCCAGTCAACCTCTTTACATCCCTTCTGCCAACTAGATAGTGGATACTCACTGGGTGCAGCCCAAACCAAACATTGGACTATTAGTCAGACTGGAATGGTCCTCCATCATGTATGTGAACAGTGTTGTGGTTTGGGGTTATCCACATGATCCATCTCTCATTATCATAGATGACAAAGAACCAACTATATTCATCAGCATATGAACATTACTCACGTGAGCCAGATTTTATAAGCAAGCAAAAAAACAGAAAAAGGGAGAAAAAAGATTAAAGTAGGTGAAGTAAGGAGTGAGAAGCTGGGAGAAAGAAACAAAGGAGATATTGTTATAGCTGGAAGGGGCCTTGAAGGGCAGCCTATTCTTTCAAACTCACTGTTTTATGGTTTCCTTGTTTTTTATAATAATGAGACAAAGTCAGAGAGCCAGGGAGAGCAGCATAGAAGTGACCAGACCTCTACTAACTTTTCTAACTCTTAGTGGGCTTGTCTTAACCCCACTGCCTTTCTAAATAATGGGAAGAAGAGAGGGCATAGGGTGAGAGTTACAATACAGAAATGAGTCCTTTTGATGGCAGTGGAGATGAAACCAGTCACCGGTTTTCAACATGAGCAGGAATCATGATCATTTCCGTTTTCTGATGACATTTAGAGTCAGTGTAGCTGCTTACAGGTGTGTGCACCATCTCATTTTCCTTCCTTCTGTTCTCTTCCTGGGTTCCTTGGGGCTGCGGAAGGGGCAGGTATTGATCTTCACCTCAGTGACAACATTTCTGTACCAGCACCTTCCAGTCCTCCATCCAGCTTTTCTCTGACTCAACTGTGGGTTGCCTGGAGGTAAGCCCTGTCTTTTCTGAGGACTACTGAAGCTGAAACTCTCTTGAACTCCATACAGTTTATAAGGACCAGCAAGCAAAACACCTGATCCTTTCAGGCAAGTAGTTGGTATTTGAAAACCCTGACCTTTTTCTTGATAAAACTAGCATTAGAGGCTTGGTTGGGGGAGGAATAGCTCTTTCTTATATTTAGGGGATATATACATGGGAGATTTCAGAGATATTTGAATAAGGTTTCTCTAGGTACTTTTCAAATGAAATCAGAATCCCCAGTGGACCTTGAAGTTTGAGATCTCTTTCTAAAACATTTTTTGTAGGAATTTTCAAATCTTCAGCACTTAATCAAGTGTAAATTCATACCTATTATGTGGTCCCAAGAGTCTTGGCTCAGGTGTCAGTTCAGGTCTCCTGACAGCTCTTAGAAGTATATACCCCATGGACCTTCCTGGGTCTTCTCCGTCTACTGAAATGCTGAAGCTAGGGGAGCAAGATCTTGGTTCTTGCCTTCATCATCTCTCTCCTAGGCTACTGCCATTATCTCCCTACTGGTTCCCTCTCTCTGATAGCATTAGTCAGTGTCTAGAAATGAGCAAAAGAATAAACACTATCTCACTCTTTTCCAATCAATCCTGAACAGTGTCATCAATTTAGCTTCAAAGGGTTAAAATCAGATCAAGTTGTCTCCATTTCCATGGCTCCTCACTGCCTAGAGCACAGCAGCCTGAAACATCATCCAGGATGTTCAGGGTTACCTGCCTTCTCACTTTGTCTGCTCATATTGCCTGCATCTGTCCTTAAGTTGTGACCACTAATCCAATCTAAGATCCCTAATTTTCTTCTTTTAGCTCCATCTACCCAGGGGAACTGATCATTTTCTGATGAGGGCATCTTAGTGACTGATTAAATTTTGGGTCAAATTTCATGCCTTCAAGAGACAGTGCTTTAGAGTCTAAGCATGAGCACTTCCCTCCTACATACTAAATCTGTGGATGTAAAATAATGTTACCTACCCCTGTTATCCACAACTTTTCTTATCTTTACATTGTGAAGAATAGTATATATCTTACAAGATTAATGTAAGGATTGTTATAAAATAAACTTAGGCATATTAAAATTTTAGCAAGTTTATTCAATGATTCAGTGATTCATGAATTGGGCAACATTAGACCACAGGTGGTTCAGTGCTCCAGTGAAGGGCATAGGGGAATTCTTTTATAAGGCATTTGCAGAAGAAAGGCTGAAAATATCTGATTAGTTAAAGTGGAAAGTCTCTAGTTAGAGGTTACCAGGAGGTTTCTGATCAGTTAAGCTTAAGTTCTATTTTAATATTTACATTGAAGTGGGAATCCAAGGTGCTGAAGCCATGCCAATATAATGACCTCTCAATTAAGCATTTTAACAGGACAGATACATTTGCATGTGGAAAGCAACCAACTGGCTATAAAGCAAAACACGTCAACGATATACCAGAGTTTCTTTTTCCCCTTATATTCTTTAAAAGCCTTTCCAGACTTTCAGGATATAATTGAGCTTTTGTGTTGCTATTTTCCAAAGACCTGTTGCTCTTGCTAGATGTTACGTGCTTTGCCAGAAGGGATTTTGCTTTATATCCTATCTTGTCATATTCCAGCCCTAGCTCAGTCTCTAGCCCAAGGCAAATAAGAACTCAATTTAAAAAACAAAAAACAAAACCCTGAACTCATGATTAGCTGATACAAGGGAGCCTTTCTATGGGAAATTGGAAATTATGCTGTAGGTGGAGTTGTAGTTTGGGGAAACCAAGTGATATCCTCTATTTACTTCTTTGAATTCTATGCTACATTGAAAAAGACCTTACAACTCAGAACTATAAAATGTTGAGGTGTCAAAGAGCTGGAAGGGGTCATCAGAACTTTGAATGTGGAGTATGGTAGGCTTTGGCCCAAAATCTCAAGATAATGACAGATAGAGCCAGTCTGAGATCTTTTATCTGCAGATTCTGGGGCTCTCCCATACTCCTCTGCCTGTCTGCCCTGCACCTCAGGGGGGATGGAGATGGGTCCAGAAGGAATGCTTAAACAACTTTTATTTTCTCAAGTGTTTCAAAACTGCAGATTTTCTTTTCTTTTTTTTATTTTTTTTGCAGTTTTTGGCCAGGGCCGGGTTTGAAACCACCACCTCCACTATGTGGGGCCAGCACCCTACTCCTTTGAGCAACAGGCGCTGCTCATCTGCAGGTTTTCAGATGGGGCAAGGCAGAGTCATGCCCTGCCTGCCTGGCTGGACAGAAGCATTTTGGAATGCTATGAGAAGATGGAGAAAAAAATCATGCCTCTCTAGATTCCATATTTGATATGGCCACATAACTCCACACCTCCAAGTGCTTCTCAAACACTATCTTCTCTGCCCTCAGAAGTCCCCTATTAAAGAGGAGCTATCTGTCCTTTTAATAAGAGGAAACCCAGGGCTCAGAGACGTAAAGCCATTTTGCCATGGTGGATTAGTGAGTCAGTGGGAAGGCTTTAAATAGAACCTACCCTCCCTTTTACACTCACTTCTTACCCATTAGACCACACTATTCTTTGAACACAGGAACCCTACACATATCTTCTAAGGACAAAATATGTCCCTTGGGCTTAGCTAAAAGATTCCAGATTGACAGGCATGAGGAAGGGAGGAGGGGGAATGAGAAGCAGGAAGATGAGAGTGACTTTTTTTCGTTTTCTATTTAGACTATACCTTCATGGGGAACCTCAGGATCAGGAGAAGGTTAGCAATCCTGAGACTGTGCATTTAAATGGATACCAACATGAGCCAAGGCCATAGATCCATAATAACCTTGCTGCATAGGTATTGATGGCTGGTAATACAAGCATGGGTGATAATAGCTAGCAAAGTAATCTCAGTGTTTATGACCCTAGTTAATAAATTCTGTTACTCACAGAGAAGGCCAAAGAGATAATATCTTGTTCAGTCCTTAAAGCAGTACTGTGAAGGTATTATCAACATATTTTCCAGCTAAAAAAACAGCCTCTTATAGGGCAAGTAAGTTGCCTGGGTCACTTAACTGGTCAGTAGCTAAACTAGAAATAGAAATCAGAAGTATGTGGTTCCCTGAGTCCATCCTTTCTTCATTACCAGTGGTTCTCAAAGTGTGGTGCCTGGACCAGCAGCCTTTGTATAACTGGGAAACTTGTTGTAAAAGAAAATTCTTGGGTTCCTACTTAGATTATTAAACCTCTAGGGATGGAGCCCAGGAATCTGTTCTAACAAGCTTTCCCAAAAACTATGATGCAAGCTAAGATGTAGAACCACTGTTCTCCACAATGGTGTCTTGGGAAGCAGAAACACCAGAATGAAATTGAGTATTAGGTATGGGAACTGGGAAGAGGAACATGTCCATTCCCAGGCAGGATAGTGTGTCACCTACAAAGAGGGAGCACGCACAGATGAGCCCCTTCCCTGCTCCCATAGAAGGAAACAGTCAACTCAAGAACACCCCCATGAAGATCCAATAGAGGTTTTGAGAGGGTCTGTGGTGGAAAGGCATTTAAATAAAGCAATGGCAAATATAAGCTTCCTTAGTGCTGTGTTGACTGGCCCTGTAGATGTCCACAGGGACTAAAGGAAGCAGAGGAAAGGAAAAGGAAAGGAATAAAAAAAACAGAGGGAGGATTAAAGCAAGGCAAAAAAAGAAGCAGAGAGAAAAAGAGTTTTGAGTAGCTTCAGTAAAAAAATGTTAATAGTTTTAATAGGTCTCTGTTATAGATTCTGTGGACTGAATGCTCCTGCCCTGCAGAGAAGAGTTCCGGGTTACTTTGACTTTCAGGGACAGATAGATATGACTTTGCTTGTATTCTATTATCTCTCTCAGCTGGATGGAAAGTCTCAGAACTACCTGTGACTATCAAAAGACATATGTCCAGACCTCACAACAGAATCATTGAATCAGAACCTTGGTAATTTAGGAACCAGTAGAAGAAAGGTTAGCTATGTTTATTTTATCAAAGCCTTCAAAGTGATTTGATACCATCTTTTATTATCACCACATATATATACACATATTATTTTATCTTAAATACTAAACAAACCACAACCAAAAGCTTCCCTGCAAAATTCAAGATGACTTCTCACCCATTGGTTTATACTTCTGTAAAATCTCAGAGCTGTAGGTTTGAGAGCAAAGACTAGCAACCCCATGCACTTTAATGCTGAACTCCTCCAGGACCAGTTGCACACATAGGCCACCCTCCCCCACTGCCTTGGTCTGGAGCTTCTGACTGGTGCTTTGTACCTTCCCCAGTTTCTTTGTACCATTGTGCTAGAACTTGGAAATTGTTCATTGGAATTGTCTAGGACAAACATAGAGAACATTTTTGAGTCTTTGAAGGGCTTATGGGTGCTCTACCCTGGGTTTTTCCAAGCTGGGTGTGTGTATGAATATGTGTGTGTGTGTGTGTGTGTGTGTGGGTGTGCACATGCATTTGTGCATGCATATGTCTCAGAGAAAGAGAGAGAGAGAAACATCCCTCAAAGAGTTCTACCCTACACCTGCCTGTTCTATCACCAGTTCACTGTCACAGTGAGGTGATGCGTGTGCCCTCTGGAGGTGATATTGCATACGTCACGTGAGGTGGTGGCAGGCAGTAGGTGCTTAGAATGGAATTCAGGACTTTGGTTGGCTCCTCGGTTACCAAGCAAGGGCAAGTCCTCTATGACTGTTCTGTCCCCACCCCTTTAACTTTCCATTTTAATTTTAGAAGAGTGAAGTCAGATCATAGCCAAGGTTGTTAAAAGACAGATCTTCTAGTTAACAGCTTCTGAGTACATGCTACTACATAATAGGAACTGTGTTGAGGACTTTATGTACATTCTTACATTGAAATCTTTCATTAACAACCATCTGCAATAGAGGCCATTATCCTATTGTACAGAGGAGGAACTGAGGCTGTGCACATTAAATACTGAGAATTATACATTCAATAAATTGTGAAGTGTGAACTTGAACTCAACTTGGCCCTAATGGCAGTTTAGGTGCTTTTAATTAAGATGATGCAAATACAATGACATAGTGTACAGTACATAATTATAATTTTCAGAGCATTTTTTAATGCATTGTCAGATAAAGGGAAGATAAGAAGAAAGGAAAGAAATCCATATTTACTAAGTGTGAGTCAAAGAATTCCATTTAATTCTTATGGTAATTCTTTAAATTGAGTAGTATTATCTCTATTTTTATAAAAGGTGATACAGAATCTCAGGGGAGGCAAAGCCTTAGCCTGAGTTTTCAAGGCAGAACTGCGGCAGTCCTGACACCCACACCCTAATCTGGCTAATTCTAAAGCCCCATCCTGTCACACTTCTGTTTTATATGATAATGATTTTCATGCTAACACCGGAAATGATCTTTTCTAGCTTTGCTGTGGCATCTCCTGTTGTCCCAGATGCTTCTATGGGATGGAAATTCCTATATCTAGGAAACTGCCATCTATGCCTAAGCATAGTAAATGAAGTATATTTTATTTTTGTCTTAAACTGTGAAGGTCCTACCATGGATCCATTTGAAATACTACTGTGGTCCTTAGTAAGAATCTAGAGGATAGCTCAGGAGTTAGGGTATGTTAATATCTCTTTTTTATAAAGACATAAAGGAGAGTCAAATCTGAGCACTCAGCCTCATCCAGCTTATTTTTTCCTCGCCTAACTATTTTAGATTAGATAGTTCCATACTCCTTAATTTATGATGCTATGACTACATACACATAAACTCTCTCTTTCTCTTTCTCTCTCCTCCTATATGTAGGGTCTTAAAAAGGAAGGTCAGCCTCAATGCAAATCCACACCAGCTTTAGAGACCCAGTGTGACAGATGTCATGGATGATTCATGCTCATGAATCACTTATCTCAGCTCATGGAGGAATGGCATGACACCAGCCCATGCTAAAGGGCCCATTTGTTCTTTTTGGTAAATCCCTAAAATTCCAAGCAGCTGTTTTATTCCTTACATGTTCCATCCTGATAATAGGAGAAAAAAAGTGGCTGGCATGTATTTTGGCTGGTAGTTAAACAGTGACCCTTTAGTCCCATTTGTAGTACTTAGCTCTTGATCCACACTAACAACATGTTTGACTTTGCTGCATTCAGAGCTTGCTCCTCCTCAACTCCCGCCATTCCCTGGGCAACCTCAGTGTCCATGTGCTTAAGCCATCCAAGACTGGGCTTCAGGGGGTAACTAATCTCCTCAGTCCAAAGTTCTTCATTCCCACTTAAACCAGATAAGCAAACCTGTGACTACACTCTTCAAAGTTGTCATGACCCAGAATGACTTTACTTCTGGGAGCCTAAGTTCTCGGATAATTTTCTGTCTATACTGTTCTCACATTTTCTCATTCCCTACAATTATTCTTTGATGAAAGTGAGACTTCCCTTTTCTCACGGTATCCTAGGTCTATTCTGACTTTTCCCTCTGTGCTAAATACTATGTCCCATTCATCTACCCGAAGTGTTCCTTCAAGGCCATCTATGACCTGTATGTAAGCAAATTCAATGGCCAGTTTTCATATCTGTCTCAGTTTTCAGATTACTTGATCTTTTGCTAACATTTGTCACCTTTATGTCACTTTCCAAGACATTGCACTTTATTGATTATAATATTTACTTGTTGCTTATTCAAAGTCTTCAGTCCCTCTGTTGGATTCCTTCTTCTTTCAACCTCTTAACATTGGAGATGCCCTGAAGTCAGAGCTGGTTCCTTTTCCCTTTGTTATCTCTATCCACTTTCTAGGTAACAGCATTAAATCTGATGGTTTTAAGCACCATTTGTATTCTGAGAACCCCTCATGCACAGTGATAGCTTAGATGTCAATCCTGAACTCCAGACTAAGTTACCCACCTGCCCTGTCTACTTCTCCAAGTAGAGATCTAATAGACATCCCAAATTTAATATGTCAAAAATTTAAATTTTTCTTTATTCCTGTCAACCTGCCCTTCCCTAATCCTCCTCAGCATAGCAATTTCACTTTTCCATTTGCATAGACTGAAAAATTGTCATCAAATTTATACCTCTCTTTCTACCACACTCCCATTCTATCTGTTAGGAAATTAACTTTTGAAAGTAAATGCACATCCAAAAATTCTCACTTCTCATCATATTCCCCACTAACACCAAATTTTTTGGTCAAAGCCAACACAATTTCACATTAGATTGTTGCAATAGCCTCCTAACTGCACACTCGCTTTATTTCTCTTCTTGTCTCTTATGGTGTGTCTCAACACAGAAGATTTGTTGAGAAAGCCTTTTAAAATATATGCCAGATCATGTCACTTCCTTACTTAAAACTCTTCAATTAATAGGCCTTCAAGCTGAACATTAAAACTAAAAATATTTTGCTTCAAGAATAAATGTGGGAAAGTATATTGATGAATCTGCTGTAGGTAAAGATTATTTAGAGAGAACAGAAAAGGAAATAATTGACAAAAAGAAAATAATAATAAATTGTATTTTATCAAAATTAAAAACTTCTGATGGTCAAAGCCTACCTTTAAAAAATACATTGGCAGGCCACAGATAGAGAAATATATTCATAACACATGTATCCTGTAAAAGACACACACTCAGAATTCATAAAGAACTCTTACAGCTCACTATTAAAAAGATAAAAAGCCAAAGAAAAAGAAAAATAAGAAAAAAACCACACAAATGGCCAATAAGCACATGGAAAGTGCTCTATGTCATTAATAATCAGGGAAATGCAAATATTTTCTCATGATTGGTGGCTCTTCTCTTCGTTATTTTAATAAGTGTTCTACACAAAGAAAAGTTTTGAATTTTGATGAACTTCTGTTTATACGTGTTTATTTATTGTTCCACCTTTTTGTGTTCACTATTACACATGAGAACCCAGTTGCAGAATTTTTCTTCTTGTCCTGGAAATCTTGAGTTCTGCCATATTGGAAACCTTAGCACCTAGAGAGGAAATGCTTCCACCAGGGAACACAACAGGCCTACAAAATTGAAGGATGAGGCTGCCACCTGGCCATTTTGGGCTTCTTATGCTGCTGAACCAACAGGTCAAAAAAAGCACTACCCTCCCTGCTAAACAGGCTGTCTCAATTATAAAGGGGAAACTGGGCTACTACTCACAGTGGAAGCAAGAATTAGATCTGGAACCCAGAAGATTCTCCTGGAAACCTCTTAATATGAAACCTTAATAGGAAGCTACGGCTAATACAAACAAATAACAATCAAAAAAGCAGAATAGGAGACAGGGGAAGATGGCCAACTGGAGCCAGCTTTTGACAGAAGATCTCATCCACATGGAAGGATAATACCAGAAAGTACCCAATAAAGCTGAAAATTGGGAGCTGAGCTGAAAGAGAAGAGTGATGACTGCACGTCACCTCAACCGTGACTCCTAGCAAGCAAATTACAAGTACAAAACTCATCCCAAAGAATAGAATAAGTGTCCATCCCTTCTCCCAAGAGAGGCTTTTTTTTGCTTGCTGTAGGATCTCTACTCACTGTGGTATCTCTATAAGTGGTGAACTAAGGACCTCTTGTCTCACCCCATAAGATAGAGTTGCTGGAAGTTGGGACTACTTCTCCATGGGGACCCTGATGTGAGTCTGGGAATTCTCTTGCCAGGCATGAAAGTTGATTAAATGTTCAACTGTGAACTCCAAGTCCCCCTTCCCCCCTCACCTGGAGGTCCAGCCTAACCCCTGCAGAGACCAGAATGTCTATGGTTTATTGCCAGGACGAGGCACTGCAAGGGCCATAGTAGTGAAGCTGTGCTGTAACAGTGAGGCCAGTAGTAGTGCAGACAAAGTGGGGAGGCTGTCAGGCTTGGCTCTGTAAAAGTGCAAATCAGCAGTAGGAGGAGGCTTGTGAGCTGTGCAAGCCACAGTGTGACCCATGCTTCCCTGGCTGCCTCTGCTGCCACCATGCAACCAACACTGCCCTGGCCACCAGCACTGCCCTGCAGGAGTCGCGGGAGCCACCTTGGAGCTGCATAGAGACACCTCCTACATAGCTTCAGTTATAGTAGAGCAGTCCCACAGGGGTCTAATTTAGGAGAGACACCACCCCAACTCTGAGGGCTGTCAGAGGGAGCCAGACACCACCCTATAGGGATACCAGAGCTGCAGAGCAGCTGGGAAAAAGGTGTGGTGGCTGAGGTAGAAAAACATTTGCTGACTTGTTATCCTCAGGTTTGGACAGAGCTCAGGTGGAACACTCCCCAGTTGCCATTGAGTACCTGAGGCAGGCAGGCTATAACTCCCTCTGCTGGCTGGTGGCAAACGGTGGTGACTTTCCTTTCACTTTCCTTTGACTTTGGCAGGCTAAAAGCCCTGGCACATGTTTGTTGGACGGAACTGGGCCACAGCTCAATGGGGTTACAAGTGACTGGGGGTGAAGGAAGTGCAAGATGGGGAAAGAGGCACCAGATCCCTGGTCCAACTCTTCTAATGGGAGGGCCTTTCTGACTCCACAGAGCACAGGAATGAGCCACCTTGTGCTGCCATTACACCCCTGCCACTACAAATCTAGTTGCTGGAGACATTTTGAACTCTCCCACTTGAGAGCTGGTGCTGACTGGAACAACTGGTTTGGAACTCTTGACCTGGGCAAATCACCTGAGGACCCTCCAAGGTGGTACCCTGGTTGTGTTGTTGTGGGAAGTTTTGATTTCCCTCTTCCACTTGTTGCCCACAGGGGTTGGGGTGTCTTGCTTGTATTTCTCTACAGCTGAGATTTCAACCCAGAGTCACTGATTCACTAGGATTGGACAGAGGCCAGCTGAATACAAGACAGAGCCACTTAGCCTCACCACACCAAGCAGGTCTCCAGAGTCTCAGGCTGTAGAATTGTACAGGTCCTTTGCAAAGCTGTAGGGGAAAACTTGCAGTCACAAGTCCCAGCTCTTTGGCAAAGGGCTGATTAATCACAACTCCAGGTGTCCCCAATCCAATTTCACATACTTGCTCATCTAGCCAAACAGTAAAAAAAAATCATGGGGCAGAATCAGTGGAAAAACTCTGGCAACATAAATAATCAGAGTAGATCAACTCTCCCAAGGAATGACAAAGTAGACATACCAGAAGATCCCATTCATAAACAAATGGCTGAAATGTCAGAAATCAAGTTTAGAATTTGGATGGAAAATAAGATTAACAGAATGGAAGTAAAGTTGGAATTAGAAATTCTAGGAATAATTCAAAAGTTGTCTCAAGAATTCAGTGAATTCAAAGACAAAAATCACTAAAGATTTTGACACATTGAGAAAAGAATGTGCAGCCCTCAGTAGATATGAGAAATACCATAGAATCCCTTAGTAACAGAATGAAGCAGGCAGAAGAAAGGATTTCTAACATTGAAGACAAAGCTTTTGAATGCTCCCAAATGCTCAAAGGGGAAGAGAAGTGGATAGCAAAAACAGATCATTCTCTTAGAGAACTTTGGGACAACTCCAAAAAAGCAAACATTCACCTATAGGAATTCCTGAAGGTGATGAGGTTGTTCCAAAAGGCACAGATTCTCTACTCCAAGAGATAATTGAGGAGAACTTCCCAAACATGGCAAGTGATACTGAAATTGAGATAGCAGACAGTTTCAGAACCCCAGCATGACTCAATCAAAATAAACCATCTCCCAGACACTTCATAATTAACTTCGCCAAAGTTAATGTGAAGGAGAAAATTCTGAAAGCAGCCAGATGTAAGAAAACCATAACTCAGAAGGGGAAGAATATCAGAATGACTGCAGATCTCTCTGCTGAAACTTTTGAAGCCAGAATAGGATGGTCACTGATGTTCAACCTTCTAAAACAAAACAACTTTCAACCCAGGATCCTGTATCCAGCTAACCTGAGTTTCATTTATGATGGAGAAATTAAATACTTCAATGACATTCACATGTTGAAGAAATTTGCCATAACTAAACCAGCTCGCCAAGATACTCTCAGACCCATCCTCCGCAATGACCAGCTCAATGTTCTACCACCAAAGTAAACTCACTCAGAAACTTTTGATCAAATCCCAACTTCCACAGTGGCAAAAGGATTAAAAATGTCCACTGGAATTTCAAAAGCTTGACACCCAAAATACTATCAGGCTTATCAATACTCTTAATTAATGTGAATGGCTTAAATTGTTCTCTAAAGACAGCACAGGTTGGCCAACGGGATACAAAAACTCAGGCCAGATATCTACTGCATACAAGAATTTCTTCTTACCTTAAAAGATAAATATAGACTCAGGGTGAAGAGATGATCTATAATTCAGGCAAATTGAAATCAGAAAAAAGCAGGTGTTGCAATTTTATTCGCAGATACAATAGGCTTTACTAACAAAGGTAAGGAAAGATAAGGATGGTAACTTCATATTTGTTAAGGGAAACACTCAACATGATGAGATTTCAATTATTAACATTTATGCACCCAACGAGAATGTTACTCAATTTATAAGAGAGACCCTAACAGACATGAACAAGTTGATATCCTTCAGCCATAATAGTCAGGGATTTTAACATCCCTTTGGCAGTGTTGGATAGATGCTCCACTAAGAAATTAAGCAAAGAAATTTAGACTTAAACTTAACCATTCAACAATTGGATTTAGCAGACATCTACAGAACATTTCATCCTAACAAAACTGAATACACTTTCTTCTTATCAGCCCATGGATCATCCTCCAAAATTGATCACATCTTTGGTCACAAGTCTAACTGCAGAAAATTTAAAAGAACAGAAATTATTCCTTGCATCTTTTCAGACTATCATGGAATAAAAGTTGAACTCAGTAACAATAGGAATCTGCATATTCATACAGAAACATGGAAACTAAATAACGTTATCCTGAATGATAGCTGGGTCATAGATGACATTAATTAGGAAATTATCAAATTTTGGAACAAAACGAAAATGAAGACATGAATTACCAGAACCTCTGGGATACTGCAAAGGCAGTCCTAAGAGGGAACTTTATAGCATTTGCAAACCTTCCTCAAGAGAATAGAAAGAGAGGAAGTCAACAACTCAATGGGACACCTCATGCAACTGGAAAATGAAGAACATGCCAACCTTAAACCCAGCAGAAGAAAAGAAATAACTAAAATTAGAGCAGAATTAAATGAAATTGAAAACAACAGAATTGTACAACAGACCAATGAATCAAAAAGTTGGTATTTTGAAAAGGTCAATAAATTAGATAAACCATTGGCTAACCTAACCAGAAACAAAAGAGTAAAATCCCTAATTTCAGCAATCAGAAATGAAAGAGGCAAAATTACAACAGACTGCTCAGAAAGTCAAATACTCCTTAATGAATATTACAAAAAACTCTTCTCAGCAACATGAAAATATGAAGGAAATAGACCAATACTAGGAAGCATGCCACCTTTCTAGACTTAGCCAGAAAGAAGTGGAAAAGTTGAATAGGCCTATATCAAGTTCTGAAATAGCATCAACTATAAGAAATCTCCCCAAAAAGAAAAGTCTGGGACCAGATACTTCACATCAGTATTCTACCAAACCTTTAACGAGGAACTAGTACCTATATTACTTAACTTTTTCCAAAATACAGAAAAAGAAGGAATACTTCCCAATACATTCTATGAAGCAAAAATCACCCTGATCCCCAAGCCAGGAAAAGAAAATTATACATCAATATCGCTAATGAATATTCATGCAAAAATATTCAACAAGATTCTAGCAAACAGAATCCAGCAACACATCAAACAAATTATGCACCACAACCAAGGGGGTTTTATCCCAGGCTCTCAAAGCTGGTTCAGTATACATAAATCTACAAATACAATACATCACATAAACAAATTAAAAAACAAAGACTATCTGATTCTCTCAATTGATGCAGAAAATGTTTTCATAATATCCAGCACCTTTCATGATCAGAATGCTTAACAAAAAAGGTATTGAAGGGACTTTTCTTAAACTGATAGAGGCCATCTACAGCAAATCCACAACCAGTATAATATTGAATGCAGTAAAATGGAAAACATTTCTACTCAGACAGGAATCAGGCAAGGTAGCACACTGTCTCCACTGCTTTTTAACATTGCAATGGAAATCTTAGCCATTGCAATCAGGCAAGAGAAGGTGACCAAGGGTATCCAAATAGGATCAGAAGAGATCAAACTTTCACTCTTCGCAGATGATATAACTGTATATTTGGGAAACCCCAGAAATTCAACTACAAAACTCTTAGAAGTGATCAAGGAATACAGCAGTGTCTCAGGATACAAAATTAATACTTACAAATTGGTAGCATTCATATATACCAACAATAGTCAAGCTGAAAAAAGAGTCAAGGACTCTATTACCTTTACAGTAGTGCCAAAGAAGATAAAATATATGGGAATTTACCTAAAAAGGATGTGAAAGATGTCTATAAAGATAACTATGAAACTCTGAGAAAAGAAATAGCTGAAGATGTTAACAAATGGAAAAACATACCATGCTAATGGCTGGGAAGAATCAACATTTTTAAAATGTCCATACTACCCAAAGCAATCTACAGATTTAATACAATTCCTGTTAAAGCACCTCTGACATACTTTAAAGATCTGAAAATCTAGTACTTTCTTTTATATGGAAACAGAAAAAGCCTCAAATAGCCAAGACATTACTCAGAAATAAAAAAAAAAAAATCAGGAGGAATCATGCTACCAGACTTCAGACTACACTATAAATCTATAGTGATCAAAACAGGATGGTACTGGCACAAAAATAGAGAGGTAGATGTATGGAATAGAATTGAGAAATAAGAGACGAACCCAGACACTTATCATTATTTGATCTTTGATAAGGCCATCAAAAATATAAATTGGGGGAAAGGTTCCCTATTTAACAAATGGTGCTGGGTGAATTGGCTGGCAACTTATAGAAGACTGAAACTGGACCCACTCATTTCACCTCTAACAAAGAATTGACTCTCACTGGATAAAAGACTTAAACTTAAGACATAAAACTACAAAGATTCTTGGAGACAGTGCAGGGGGAACACTTGAAGAAATCGGCCTGGGAGAATACTTTATGAGGAGGACCCCCTGGGCAATTGAAGCAATACCAAAAATACATTACTGGGATCTGATGAAACTAAAAAGCTTCTCCACTGCCAAGAACAGAGTAAGTAAAGCAAGTAGGAAGCCCTCAGAATGGGAGAGGTTATTTGCTGGTGATATTTCTGACAAAGGTCTAATAACTAGAATCTACAGAAAACTCAAACTTATTAATAAGAAAAGAACAAGTGATCCCATTTCTTTGTGGGCAAGAGACTTGAACAGAATCTTCTCTGGAGAAGACAGGCACATGGTCTACAGACACATGAAAAAGTGCTCGTCATCTTTAATCATCAGAGAATTGCAAATCAAACCACTTTGAGATATAATCTAACACCTGTAAGAGTAGCCCACATAACAAAATTCCAAAGCTATAGATGTTGATGTGGATGTGGAGAAAAGGGAACACTTCTGCACTACTGGTGGGAATGCAAGCTAATACATTCCATTTGGAAAGAAATTTGGAGAAAACTCAGGGATATAAAAGTAGACCTGCTGGTTGATCCTGCAATTCCTCTACTAGGAGTATACCCAAAATACCAAAAATCACTTTGTAACAAAGATATTTGCACCAGATTGTTGATTGCAGCTCAATTCATAATTGCCAAGTCATGGAAGAAGCCCAAGTGCCCATCAACCCATGAATGGATTAATAAATTGTGCTATATGTACACCATGGAATATTATGCAGCCTTAAAAAAGATGGAGACTTTACTTCTTTTGAAGACTTTACTTCTTTTCTTCTTTACATGGATGGAGCTGGAACATATTTTTCTTGGTGAAGAATGGAAGAAAATGTATCCAATGTACTCAGTAATTACAAATTGAAACCAATTTATAATTTACTCACACTTTCTTATAAAAGATAGATCACAACTATAGCCCAGGATGAAGGAGAGAAGTGGAGGGGGGAATGGAGGAGAGAGGGGAGGTTTGATAGAGGGAGGGTAAATGGTGGGACCACAACTATGGAGCATATTGCAAGGGTACAAATCAAATCTACCGAGTATAGAACATAAATGTCTTAACACAATAATTATGTAAATGAGATGAAAGCTATATCAATTAGTTTGATGTATGTACTCCAAATTGTATAAAAAATCAACACATTGTACCCCACAAATGCATAAATGTATTCATGATCTATGTATATATGACTTAATAAAAGGAAAAAAAGTAAAAAAGAAAAAATAAAATAAAATGCAAAAAAATACAAATAAAAACAAAAAAAAACAGAACAATTGAGGACCTGGTGCTTTAAAGAATGAAGGTTTGAGTGACTCAGGTAAAGAACCCAACCAGCTGAAGTTCTGGCGGAGGGAAATGAAAATATGAAATGGATTACAGAAGATGGAAATGTTAGATACAGTTATGGATAGTATTATGACCAATTATAGGAATGAAGACTGTGGTTGTGTTGCATATTTTTCTTGTTACATGTATAAGCTAACCACAGTACATAGTTATCATGTACCCCAGGGACAAGGAGGAGACTGGTTCAGCTGGAGAGGAAGATCTTTGCTGTGGAGAGTGAATATCCGTTTGGATATGGGGCAAATTTGGACTCTGAAGGGCATTGCAGAATGTTTTGTCAGCTGAATCAACTCAATTTTGCATAACTGCTCACATATTTTATCAGAATTATGCGGTTTTTATATCATACACACACACAAACTAATAAAAGGAAAAAGAAAGGGCTACATCTACCTACAATTCTCCCATTCAAGTATCTCATGAAATGAACTATCTACTGGGTTCTTTCAGATGGATGTGGTCAAAGGCAGATGCTTTATGCTTATGGCTCTGCACTATGAAACAAATACCCTGAAGACTTTTGTAAAAGTTCTAATTCAGGAAGAAAGTTGGACTATATTGGTTGAAGTCTTCAAACTAATTTTAAACAATTTTTATTTATTATTAAACTTATAATAAATAAAATTTATTTATTTATAAACAATTATAGCAAACAATGTAATTATAAAGCTATCTAGAACAATCACCAGGCCTACTCCTTCAGTAGTGCCCACCAGATCTTTTCCCATGAACCCACCCAGAGCTGGCTTAAGACTGACCCACCTTCTCTAGGCTGTGACATCAGGAAGGTGGAGCCATCAGTTGACTTCTGCTAATTTCCCATTGTGATCAATAGATGAATGGTGACAGGATGCAATAACATTATCTAAATTGCTTCATCTTATTTGAGATACAAGCTCACAAGATCAAAGCAGACATCCCCCAAGATTTGCTATCCAGAACAGAATCCCCTTGAATTCTTTGTGTACCTTTTAGAAAAATATATTTAGTTTCTAACTCTGAGCATAATGCCCATAACTTCTGTTCTTTTCCAAGGGGAGCTCCTCATAAGAGAAATCTGTGAGAAATCCTCTTCCAAGATAGAGAGCACCTACTTTCCCTTTTCCTCAACCCCTCAAAGGAGAAAATTATCAGTATCTTTAGGATACACCTTTAGGGGACACTCTGTACAAGTTGACGTGTCCTGAATAATTATTGGGTCATGACTTTTGAATTTTTCAGATGACTGAGAACCTAAAAGTCATGTTAGTGCTGGTGATTACTAATGTAGATACTTTTAACTCCTTATGAATTACCAAAATTTTCTCAGCCAGAAATGTAACTATGTTCTATCTATCTAGTAAGAGACTACATACATATGCTTATGAATAAAACAGTTATGATGATAATGACAAAAAACTAAGATGTGCAAATAAATATGATTCATGACTTCTAAAATTTTCTATTATTTGTATATGTGTGTGTGTGTGTGTGTATATATATATATTTTTTTTCTTATAATGTTATCTGCTATGACCTGCCATGAATCAAGCAGTGGCAAATGTTGCAAGATAAGGAAAGGAAAATAGGAGAAAAGCCAAAGATTGAAAAAAATATTAGCCATCAACTGTATTTTCCTATGATTTAGAAAAAGGCTACCATTATTTAATTTTATCAACAGAATACGTTTGCATGGGGAAGACAAACATTCCATGGAAAACAAATCTTGGAACCTCTGGAGTATGCAATAGTTACCACAAATTTTTGATTAAAATAATTCCAACACAAACGTGGTGCATTAAAGCTAGATAAATCTGGCAACAGTGCTCAAAGTTGGTGGAGAAAAATAAATCATTGTGCACAGGGAAATACTGCAGTGTTTAAATGTGAGCAACAGGTTCTGAATGAGAGAGGCAATGGGCCCAAGTGGCAGAAATGTGTGAATGTCAGACTCATTGCAAAGACAGGAAGGTGAGGGCTTGAAAATGTCTCTAATTGTATCTGAAGCCCGTACACTGTACCCCATGACTGAATTATTGTACACAGATATGATTTAATAAAAAAGAAAAAAAAAGAATCATTCAGTATGATAGACAGGACATGTGACTGATAGTTAGGTTTCTAGTCTGGGCAAATCAGAAATTACAAGCAGAAAATGTGAGACAGGAAGTTTGAGGAATTAAAGTGAATATATTTTAAAATACTTTTTATTTAAAGTGATGATGTTAAGGTTAATAAAGATAAGAATATAAAAGTCTAGTAATGCTCAACAGCCATATAAAAAGATGCTCAACATCACTTATCATTAGGGCAATACAAATCAAAACCACAATGGCATATCTCCTCATATGCATTAGAATTGCTAGTATTAAGAAACAAAAACAAAAATACCAAGTACTGGCAATGATATGGAAAAATCCAAAATCTTTGTCATTGTTGGTGGAAATGTAAAATGCCACAGCTTCTATAGAAAAGAATATGGAGGTTTCTACAAAAATTGAATATTGAATTGCCATATGATCCAGCAATTCCACTTTTAAGTATATACTCAAAATAATTGAAAGCAAGATAACAAAGAGATATTTGTATGGTCATGTTTATAGGAGCATTATTCATGAGTTTAGAGGTAGAAGCAACCCAAGTGTCCATCAAGGATAAATAGATTTAAAAAATGTGATGAATACACACAAATGAAATAGTATTCAGCCTTAAACAGGCAGAAAATTCTGTCACATGCTACAATAAAGATAAACCTTGAGGACATTATGCTAAGAAAAATAAGGCAGTCACAAAAAGTCAAATGCTATGTGACCTGATTTATCTGAGGTACCAAGAGTAGTCAAATTTGTAGAAACAGAAAGCAGAGTTGTGGTTGCCAGGGGTCTGACAAGGAGAGGAGAATGGGGAATTACTATGGATGCAAGATGAAAAAGTTCTGGGGATTGATTGCATGAAAATATAAATGTATTTAACATTACTAAACTGTAAAATTAAAAAGGGTTAATATAATAAATTTGATGTTACACTTATTTTACCACAATTAAAAAAAATAAAATATGACATTGTAGTATAGTGAGGGGAAGAGGAAATGATATTTAAAGCTAGCAGAGAGTTGTAGGTGATGCAATAGAACCCTGACTGAAACCTCAGGCTCTATTTTGTGAAGCAACCACACAGTAGTAGGGATTTTACAAGCAATCTCTAAGCTTTCTTAAAACCTTTTAAAATAGATATTATTTTACCCATTTTAAAAGATGGAACAAGTTAGGCTCAGAGAGATTAAATAACATGGCCAGGTCCTGCAGCTGGCCAGTGATAATACCAAGCTTCGGGCTCTGCAAGACATAATGTTTCATGATGCCATGTTGTTTCTACTGAAGGACACAGAAGACTGAAGCCTGAGCGCAGAATGAGCTACAAAGGGGAATATGGGAGGGAAGAAAGACATCAGAGAACATTCAGCTGAAAAGCAATTAGGGAGGGAGGCCGAAGAGCAGAAAAGTGCAAAGTGGTGGATGTCTGAGGAAAAGAATTCCAGAGAGGTGTCCATAAGTGTTTCTGCCAATTTTTGTGTAATTTCTTATCATACTACCTTTGTACTTAATTACTCCAATTTTGTCGAGAAAAGAAAGCTAGATGAGCTTCATTTGCTTTAATTTTGCTCTATTATGTTGCCTCTTTTAAAGTCCATTTTAAAAAGTCACTCTGTGCTGCTTTCTATTTAATTCTTTATTCTGTTGTTTGACCCCATGGAAAAGACTCACCACAGGTGTTACTCAGAATGTGTTTGCACTTAACTATCTGATGCATTACCCTACAAAAAGCAAATATACCCAAATTGGAATCTGCGCTTCCCTCTCCTATGCCCCTCCACTCTCATCACACATACACACACACACACACACACACACACACACACACAGGCCATGATGTACCAGATGTCTCTACGTGGTACTATTTCTCTTTAGAAACAAAGAATAGGAATGCTTCCAAACCAAGTGCTAAATTCTTGATGAATGCTCCAAATCTAAATGCTTTACATTTAGATATTTCAATTGTTACAGTAGATTATTGAATCTACTGAATTATTGATTAATCATCAGATTATTATTGAATAACCATCATTAGTATAGGCACTACCAAGTACGAAAGGATCCTGCTAATATAAAACATCATCAAAGTTAAAATGTATAAAAAATGAACTGCTCTTAAAAAAATCAATGAAATATGATTGCATAAAACTTTACTGTAATAAAAAAAAATTAAATTGCTTACTCCAAGTGCTTAACATAAATCCACATATGGACTATGGAATCTAACAGTGTATTTTGTATTCAAAATGTAATTCCAGTTTTGCTCCACTGACAGGAACCACCCCAGCTCACCTCCCCTTCCCCACCAATACTTTTTGGTCTGTGGTTGAAAGCACATAAGGTGAGAATGAGATGGAGTCAGGCAAGCTGGAGCAGACATGACACAACTGGTCTGGTCAGTCTAGGTCCTGCCTGACCTTCATCTCTGTCTCCCACTCTTACTGTTTTGTAAATTTAATTCCCACCTATCCATTTAAAGATGCCTATCCTGAGTTGTTTAGGTGGATTAATTTAGGAGATTAACTCTTGAATTGGAATGTTATTTTGGTCATGAATTCTACTGATTATTGTTTACTAAGGATCATGGGTTTGATGGATTATTGTTTAAGATAACGGTTAACACAGTCTTCACTTTGAACTCAAATGTGTAAAACTAATTTGGAAATGGAAGAGCAGAAGAGTCTTGAAGAAGCTACTCTCACTATTCTCTAGAATCCTGCCTTTTGACAAATGAAGTTTGGTGGACCTATCCTTGTCTCTGGGAATTGGCTGACAGTAACAGGTGGCTGGACCCTCTACATCCAGTAACATTGTTGAAACCACAAGGACATTTCAGCCTAGGTCCAGTTGTTCATTGAAAAATGATCTGATTGTTGGGGAAGAAAGGAGCACAATGGATATCTTGTGCAGAGAAGGGGAGGAACCACCTCAAACCTATCTCTCCAACTAACAGATCATGGGCCTTTAAAGGAAGTGCCACTTGCCTTGGGGCAGGTCATGTAACTAACAAGAGACCACTTTCCTTGAGGGCAGGTTGGGGGAGGGGGATTGGAGGATGGTGAGTCTTGGCATTGAAAAGTTTGCCCAAAGGTTTTCAGAATGTGACCACTTTGTCTTGCAGAAAATCCACCATTTCTGGGAAACAACTCAAAAGATCAAATAGTTAAGGGAGAGGATTATAAAAAAAAAAAAAAAAAAGGATTATTGAAGTTTGCTCATAGAGCCAGTTACAGACCCTCCACACAGACTGGGAGAGGCAAGCTGTAGGTGGGAGGGGACCTAGGGTTAGATGATTAGCGGGTGAGCTTCTCATCAACACTGGCTGTGAAGGGGTAGTGGCTAGAGCCCACTTAGCTTAGTCTCACTCTCCTGGTTTAAACCAGTGATTTCCATCCACCCATGCAGATTTTCAGAAACACTTAATTCATCAATATCATCCTGAACTTTTATCTGTTTTCTTTCCTGCTCATAAACTTTCCTCCTTCATTCATGTTAATTTGTGTCTTTAATTATTCTATTTTTCACTTAAGATGATAAATTTTACTTGAGTGGAGGCACAAAGCCCTGATATTCCCATCCCATGTCTTTTCTCATTTTACAAATTTCCTTATTTATAGTTTTCATTTTCAAGCTAAGTTTCCAATTACAAATTTCCTCATTTACAAGTTTATTTATTGGAAAATTGGGTTAATAATAATAATTCACATTGTAATTGTGAGGATTCAATTAAGTAGCACTTAGAAAGTGCTTTGCACAGGACCTGGCTCATGTAGCTAGCACTTGGAGACATTGTTACCCTGAAATTAAGAGAATTAAACAAGAAACTGGGAAAGCTTTTGGTGGTCATTCACTCTTGCTGTATCTCCCTAACATATCTAAAACATGAAAATTTGTGCTCTGTGCTCCTGAAGTGCTGAACATTTTGTTTTGGTAGCTTTATGGAATGTGGTGAAAGCAGAGGGCTAGACCTACAGGGCTTCCCTCCTGAAGGTGAGCTCCTTGTTGTGAAACCCAACAAATGTCTACTGTTAAGAAAATTGCGGGTTGTCTGTGTGATCTTACCTGTTGCCAACCCTTGCAAGATGTAGCCCATTTTTACTGCTTTCTCTACTGTCTCTAACCTCTGGTGACTTTTCATGCCATTTTCATTCGGAAGCTTTTTAGCAAATCACCTTAGGAAGCCAACCCTGGAACACAGAGAGGTTAGAAATCTTCAGAGTTCTCACAGCCCTGGTCCTCAGCCTCTACT
Organism: Perodicticus potto; assembly: GCA_963574655.1. Classification (NCBI taxonomy): domain Eukaryota; kingdom Metazoa; phylum Chordata; class Mammalia; order Primates; family Lorisidae; genus Perodicticus; species Perodicticus potto. The sequence goes on along the minus strand of CAUYRH010047727.1, from coordinate 1,624 downwards.
TTAGGACCTCTCTGCCAAACCTATTAGAAACATCTGCTTCAGATCCTTGTCCTGGATTTTTTGTTCCTGGACCTGATGATTCAATCCCAGGTCTGATTAAAGGTATCAACTCCAGTTAAACCATCCAACTACCACCCACATGATAGGACAGTGTAGAACAGGGGAAGGAAAGAGAGATAGTAATTAGGAAGTTTAAAAGGTCAATAAGTAGCCATGTGATCCAAGGTTATGTTGCAGGAAGAAAAGGCCCAATGGAGAGAATGAGTACCCAAACACCACGTTTGTAAGAGGAAGGGCTCATATAACAAAATCCTAAAACCAGAGATGTTGGCGTGAATGTGGAGAAAAGGGAACATTTCTACACTGCTGGTGGGAATGCACACTAATACGTTCCCTTTGGAAGGATGTTTGGAGAGTACTTAGACATCTAAAAATTGACCTGCCATTTGATCCTATAATTCCTTTACAAGGCATATACCCAGAAGACCAAAAATCACATTATAACAAAGACATCTGTACCAGAATGTTCACTGCAGACCAATTCATAATTGCTAAGTCATGGAAGAAACCTAAGTGCCCATTGACCCACGAATGGATTAATAAATTGTGGTACATGTATACCATGGAATATTATGCAGCCTTAAAGAAAGATGGAGACTTTACCTCTCTCATGTTTACATGGATGGAGCTGGAACATATTCTTCTTAGCAGAGTATCTCAAGAATGGAAGAAAAAGTATCCAATGTACTCAGCCCTACTATGAAGCTAATTTATAGCTGTCGTATGAACGGTATAACCCAACTATAACACAAGAATATGGGTAAAGGGGCAAAGGTAGGGAGGGGAGAGGGGAGGTTGGGGTGGAGGGAGGGTAATTGGTGGGGCCACACCTACGGTGCATCTTAGAAGGGTACAGGCGAACCTTGCTAAATGCATAATACAAACATTTTCATATAAAAACTGAGAAAATGCCAGGAAGGCTATGTTAATCAGTTTGATGAAAATAGTTCAGATTGTATATGAAACCAGCACATTGTACCCCTTGATTACACTATTGTACACAGCTATGATTTAATGATAAAGATAATAAAATAAAATACCAACAAACGAGCAACTTTCAGGGGCAGAGGGAAACCAGAGGAGCTAAAAACAAGTGCTTCCAAGGTGGTCAGACTGGCCACTTCAGAAAAGACTGCCCCCAGAAGTACCACTGGCTGGGCAAGCCACCTGGCCCCTGTCCAGAATGCAAGGGTAACCACTGGAGGGTGGTGGCCTGTCCCCAGAGGTGAAGGCCTCCTGAGAAAGTGACCCCATTGGAGCCCAAACTGGACTGAGGGTGCCTGGGGAAAATTCTCATGGCTCCAGCTCGTGTCATCAATCCTCAAGAGCCCCAGGTTTGCCTTATAGTGGAGTGCCAGGGATAAAATTTCTTTTGGACACTGGAGCAACCTTTTCTGTACTTCTCTCTAACCCTGGTCTTTTTTCTCCCAAATCCATAACTATACAGGGGGTGTCTGGAAAACCGGTTACCAAATTTTTCTCCCAGCCTTTAAGCTGCAATTGGGATGACTTTCTGTTCTTTCATGCCTCCCTAATCATGCCTGAAAGTCCTGCTCCCCTTTTG
>CAUYRH010047725.1:0-19699 GCA_963574655.1 Perodicticus potto | reverse complement strand
ACCCTGAGACTAAAAGCCTAAACTCGGAGACGGGGAAAGATGGGGAGAGAAACGGAGAGAGCTTTTCTCTCCCCAGTTGAGTTCTCTCTCTCTACCAGGAGTTTTAGTGTTTTTTGTATTATTTTCTGTAAATAAATTCTGTCTTACCACTGATCTGTGGTCCACGGATTTATTCTTCAAATCACAGAGACCAAGAACCTGAAATTCTGGTATCAGATTAAAATAGAAATGAATGAATCTATGCAAATAACAGTCAATAAGTAAATAAACAAAAGAAAGAAGGCTGGAAAAGAAATAGCTCTTCTTTAAAGTAGAATGCCAGGTGATAAAGGTTGAAGAAGTCCTAGAGTTAAAAAATACCAATTTTTAGTCATCATAAAAAAAAAAGTTTAGTCAAAAATGAAGGCGGATTTGAGTAAGAGAATAATTTTGCATAGTATTAGAGGGTCTCTCCACAGATGGCTTCTAACATGCAAAAAGAAATATGATAACTCTGCAGTGGAGAAAGTAGAAGTTCTTAATGTGTTGCTCCAAAGTGACATCAACACAGACAGAAATCATCAAATTCCGAACGTGACACCCTGAGGAGCACAGAGTTTACCTCATGTAGAATTCAGACCTGGGATGATGATCTGAATCTGAATGTGAGCGAAGTTCTAACCCATTAAGACCTGTCACTAAAAGGAGAAGGTTTCTATTCTTCAAATCTTCACTGTCATGAAAAACAAAGAATGGCTTAGAAAATGTGTCAGATTAAAGAAAACTAAAGAAGCCTAATAAATAAAAGCAATAGTTGATTTGGGACTGGATCCTTTGACTGGAGAGAGAAAAATGCTGTGAAGAGCATTGCTGACAAAGTTGGGATATATACGGTAGATTACATGAAGATTATATGAATATTAAATTCCTTACTTTGTCAGAATAAAAGAGTAAGAACAAAATACGTATGTATGTAGACATATACAACAGAAAAGCAAGACAGACAAAATGTTAACAATTGATAAATCTGGGTAAAGGAAATACAAAAATTCTTTGAACTATCCTGCGACTTCCCTGAGGTTGACTATATTTCCAAGTAAACAATAGGAAATGCAGTATGACTTTTTAGGCAGAGGGATTTTGTTATATACATGAGATAGTTTCAAGTAAATACCCAAACACTGTGAAGTGATTGTATAAATATATTTCAAATGTGCACATTGCACCCACCCCAATGGTAATGTTATCTCTATAATGTATTTTCTTCACGTACTCAAAATATAGTAGGTTTAAATAAAAGAACAAGAAACTAGACGTATTCATTTGGCTAAAATGAAGGACAGAAAATAGAAACAATGTTAATTATAGAAGAAAAGATATTTTTGAGGAGGTTACTAAAAATATGTTACAAGTTAGGGAAGCATGTATCAGAGGGACAGTGACGTTTTCCAAAGTTTCTCAAGCACACATGCCAGCTTCATGATTTAGCTCTTCAGAAGCTGTCACTCACAGTCACTCTCGCCTTGACCCAAATACCTCAAATTTATCAATGATAGCAGATTTTATCCTACTTTCACAAAACAGGAAATATTTTTTAAACTTCCAGGGCTATACATTTCCCCAGCTATGCCTATGTCAGTGATAATGTGAAAGCATTGTAACATTCTTATTGGATACTAAATTCAATTTAGGGGTAGTTGAAAATTGACATCTCTTAAGAAGGGGAAATTATAAACTAGTAAACAGTCACTGACAGGTCATGATCATCCTACTGGTAGGGTTACATTTTCATCCAAATAATATATCAATGTTTAAATGTTCTGTATTTTGCGATATTTTTTGTCTTCTTCGTATCTTCTTCCCTATACCCTGAAAATGAGTACTGGCATCTAATTTTCTTTCAAATGTGAATAAATACATATTTAGTTCCTTATGTTTTTTAAACATACTTTATTGAAATTATTATTAATTATAAATTATAAACGAATGAGACACATTGGTCTTCACCTCTTATGATGCATTTTTTGAGCTACTGTGCAATTTGTGAGTTACACAGTCAGCCTTTGGTAAACTATAGAAAACCAGTTTTTCTTTAATTAATGTTTTGAGATGAATTTTATGGTGTTTGTCTGTAGCCTTGATGCTTTTATCTCAAATGGAAGGTTAGGGCAACAATTAGAGAAATCTTGCATATTTTAAATGATATTTTGCTATCAGGTCATTTCACACGAGGTGTTCATGGAATCTTTAGGAACTTTAAAATTCAAAGGAGAAAATGCCTACTTTAATTTTACACACTATCTCATTCTATTAATTTAAAATATTCGGGGTTGTTTAAGTTATGAAAGGTTAATCTTAAGGTTCTGGCTCACAAATCTGTGCAAACCCAGGTGACTAATTTGGGTAGTGGAGGAGAAAAACTGCAGGTAAACAAATATATATCATTGAAGGAAGTCAAAATTTCTTGGAATATTGTAAATACAAATATTTAACAAAATAAATTTACATACACTATAAAATCTTAACCCAAAGCAGAGCATGACAGCTTGGTACTGATGACTCTATTATGTACACTGAGGTTTCTGTGGGAGGTATAGGAACTAACATTTATTTATTGTTAGTGTAGTGTAAAAAAATAATATCCTTTCCTCATCCATCACAAGGTTCATAGCTTACATCTCTATAACAAAAGAAAGATTTAATAGTAGAAAAACATAACAAATTTATTAAACCCAAATTTTAACATGACATGGAAGCTTTCAGAAATGAAAACCAAAAGATCCAGGGAAATTAGTGTTTATGGCTAAGTTTGATGAAAAATGGGCAGTCATATAGAAGTATGATTGGACAAAAAAAAGTATGTTCTAATAATAATGTACTGGGGAGGGGACCTAGAAAAGCCAGATTCTTCTTGGCCCCTAGGTATAGGGCAGGACACCTGTCATATGAAGGTTTTATGACCTCCTTTTAGCAGAGGTAGGTCAAGACAATTCTTTTATGGGCAGGTCTCACAGAGAATGGTGAGAGAAGCTCAGAGAGTAAACTTTCTGCTTCTGCTGTTCTTTAAAATTCTAAGGTGCCACACTTTGGGGTGGTATGTCAGAGCCCCAGGAAAAGCACTTACTGTGTTCCACAATAGTGATGACAATTTAGGTAGATTGTTTTCCTTATTTCTTGCAACCAGACTATGAGCTATTTCTTCCTGTTTTATAAGAAATTTTATTTCAAGGATTGAATTAGTGTGAGTTCATGTACTTCAGAATTGGCAAAAAAAGAATGTATGCTTTGTTCAATTGTTTTTAGAATTCTATGTGAATAAGATTTACCACCTGTGATGAACTGGCATGTTTCCTGTGGTAGATGAGCGTCATGAACTTGCTGTAGTTTCACTTTGGGCCATGGAGTGTTGGGAAAACTGGAGCTCAGTTCTATGTAGGATTGTGCCTCTGTACCTGACTCACAGAACTATGTGTCCCAAGACTCAGAGCTTGCAAAGTGAGAGTTTGAACTCTTTTCCTTCTTTCTTCAAGTTTCATGCACACTGAGCTGATAAATATTTCATCCTAGAACAGGGATTAGCAGAGGCTTCCTACTCTGGCTAAGCTGGTGGCTTGTATGGGGATCCCCTTTCTGAAACACATTGTACTACAAGGAGTTCAGAAGTTCCAGAAGCCTGAGTCAGACGTGGAAATGTGGTAACATTTGTTCACAAACTGCTCCAGGATGAGATATCTGGAAGGAATTAACTTGTCAGCAGCTAAAATAATTACCTGATTTCCCCATCTGATTTGTCAACCACCTGATTAGCTAGTGAGAGATAATTCAGGCACAAATACAGAAGCAGAGATCAGGTGTCACTGAAAGTGAAGAGGTGGGGAGTGAGCAAATCAAACTTGAGAACAACTTGATCTAAACACCATAACACTAAAAGGGAATGAAGACGGGGAGGCCAAAACCTGGTTTCTTGTACACTATTTTATTTTTTGCAGTATTAATGTTATTGCTACTTATTGTAGGTTTACTTGTGCACCCCAAAAGTGTGTGCTTAGGTTTTGACCTCCAGTATCTATGAATGTGACCTTACTTGAAAATAGAGTCTTTGTACAAGTAATCAAGGTAAGATTATACTAGGTGAGTGTGGAGAGCCCAGAATTAAACTCTAATATATATTGTTAATCCCCTCTCATCCAAGGAGTATATGTGCCAAATTTCGCAGTTGATAGTACCAATGCATACCAACAGAGTGTAGTCTATATACTGTTTTTCCAATACATATATAGCTATAATAGAGCTTAACCTATAAATATGGTGCAGTAAGATATCAGACCAACAACAATAATGAATAATAAGATAGAACAGTATAGGTGAAAAGCTTATAAGTTAACTTTTAGAAAGTTCCAGTCTGAGAGGAAAAGTTTAAAGTCTTTTGTGAGCAAGGAAGGAAAAACACCTGGACAGAACTCTATATGTGGGTTGAGGGCCTAAACGCGTAGATGTGATTCAGGACCGAGCATCGTGGGGGCAGGCCTGTGAGCAGAATACCTGTATATCTCAGGAATTTCCTGTTTGCTCCCTAAGATGAATAACTACCTTCAGATGGTTTGCTCAAAGGTCGAGTATTCAATCAGCTCGTTCCTCCAGAACTTTGTTTTGTGGTTTTGTGTTAATTATATAGTACAAGAATAGCTTTAGATGAGGTTAGTGGAATGGTTGTCGATTAATCAGTAGATTCAGTGATGCCAGGCAGCGTGAAGCCTGGGTCATGAGATTTGAGTCACAAGGTTGTTGATTAAAAGTGTGTACGTGCAGAATTGACTATATAAGTTGTGGTAAAATAAAGAAAATTCGCCACTTGCCAGAAAGAGTGGTGGTCTCCTTATTCTCCCACATTTCATCACTGGTCTTATTTTCTGCTGAGCTGTGAAACCCATAAACTCAAATGACAGAACAGTAACAAAAATATAATGTAGTAAAATTTATGTGACTGTGTTCTATTTCTTTCTCAAAACACATCATTGTGCTGTACTCACCTGTCAGACTGCAAGTGTCCACAGGTAACTGCAAACAATGCAAAACAGCTGGGAAGGGGGGGTTCAAACCCAGCCCTGGCCAGCAACTGCAAAAAAAAAAAAAAAAAGCAGCAGGTAAAGGGCACCACGGTACAGTCAAGTAAGTGTTTTGACAAGGACACCAAAAGCGCATAGCGGGGACAGGGGTAAAGGATAGTCTCCTCAATAAATGGTGATGTGAAAACTGGATTTCCACATACAAAAGAATTATCTTGGATCCCACCATACCCAGAAAGCTGACTCAAAATGGGTTAAAAAATAGAAACTTTAGGCATGAGAGGGTATAAGTACTGGAAGAGAACATAGGGAAAACCCTCCTTGACACTGGACTTGGTAATGACTTTTTTTTTTTTTTTGCATTACATCAAAACTCAGTCTACAAAAACAAAAATATGTAAATAAAAAGGTTTTTACAGTAAAGGAAACAATCAGCAGATTGAAAAGGCAATCTACAGAGTGAAAAAATATATTTGCAAACCACATATCTCATGAAGAGTTAATATCCACACTTTATAAAAAACCTGTAAAGTTGCTTGCAGGAAAAACAAACTTAGTAAAAATGGGCAAGGAAAGGACTTGGACAGACATTTCCCCCCAAAAGTCGTGCCAGCAGGTATATGAAAGGTGCTCCATGTCACTCCTCATCAGGAAATGTTAGTTAACTCCTCACACCTGTTAGGATAATTACTATCAGAAAGATAAGAGATAAGGAGTATGGGAGAGGTTGTGGAGAAAACAGAATACTCAAACACTGTTGGTAAGAATGTAGATTGGAGATAGCCCGCACACTGTACCCCATGATTGAATTATTGTACACAGCTATGATTCAATTAAAAAAAAATGTAGATTGGTGCAGCTATTATGACAATCATTATGGAAGGTCTTAAAGAAATTAAAAGTAGAAATATCAGATGACCCAGAAACCTTTCTTTTTAATACATAATCAAAGGAGTGGAAATCAGTACATTGAAAAGTATCTGCACTCCCCTGTTTATCACCTCCTCGTTCAGAATAGCCAAGATACGGAAACACGCTAAGTGTCCACTGGTGGACAAACGGGTAAAGAAAACGTGATCCCTGCACACAGCTGCTTGCACACTGGAATGTATGATTCAGTCACAAAAAGAGGAGAGAGCCCATTATTTGCCACAAAATGGATGGACCTGGCATATTTTATGCTAACTAAAAATAAACCAGACGTAGAAGTAAAATGTTGCATGACTCACTTGTATGTAGAATCTTAAAAAAAACAAAAGGTAAATACACAGAGATGGAAAATAAAACAGTGTTACCAGGGCGAGGGGCTTAGGGAGAGGAAATGGGGAGGTGTAATTGAGAGAAATCCGATTAGCAGGCAGGTACGATGATAAGCAAATCTAGAGATCTAATGTACAACCTAAGGACTATAGCTAATAAATTGTATTCTATTAGAAATTTTTATTAAATAAGTTGAGTTTAGCTGTTTTTGTCACAAAAATAATCACCTGTGATAATGGATGTGTTAATTTGATTTATTGTAATAACCATATTCCCACTGTTTTGTGTATCCCACAGCATATTGTTGTAAACCTCAAACATATACAGTAAAATTTATTTTTTTTAAAAAGAAGTAGAGAATTTATAGTCATTGAAGTTTTTAGCTTATAAGATAACCAGAGTTAAAAATTCAGATGTTATTTGTAAGAGTCTGTAAATATCCCTTACAACATAAATTTCTGCTGGTTCTGAAAAAGTACTGTTCTCCCACTAGTGGACCTGGAAGGTAGAGCAAAATTTGGACACACATGCAGGGGAGAATGCCATGGGAAGAAGGAGATGGGTATTCGAAAGATGTGTCTATAAACCAAGGGATGCCAGTGATATCAGTCATCAGGATCTAGGATGAGACAAGAAATAAGGGAGGATTTTTCCCTAGAGGCTTGAGAGGGAGCCTGGCTCTGTGAACACTTGGATTTCAGACTTCTGGTCTTCAGAACTGGGGGATAATACATGTCTATTGATTAAAGGCACCTGGTTTGTGATACTTTATTATGGAAGTCCTAGGGAATTACCACAGCACTGCTATCATCTTGGCCGTCTGATACAACCCGGGAAACTAAAGAATAGCTTTCTTTCAATTCTGAATAGGCACTGGGTTGAGTATTCTAAAGGAGTTCAATAGATCTTTGGTTTAATAATATTCCCCCCAAGCCGGAATATGACTCCACTGTTTTCCAGATCCTCAACTACAAAGAGTACTTCTTCAGAAGCCAGGAGAAACTTTGTATTTTAATGAGTATCAGAGACTCTTACAAAGAACATCTCATAATTCCAGTTACCTCTGTGCTAAAATTACACTTTTTGACTATATTCCCCCATTCTCCTTTTTTATTTGTCTGTTTCCTTAACTATGAAATTCACTTTATCCAGTTAGAATTAAAGGTGAGATAGAGTGAATTTAGTAAGTAGAGTTAAAAGTTGAATGAATAAGTAGAGAAGAATGAGAATAAGATTACCGAATGAAGCCAGAGTTCTGGTTGGACCGCATATTTCCTCTTCACTTAGGAATTTCTCTCCAGACTGTTATAAAGTACAAAATCATTGCCCACACTCTATAATCGACTAAATGACAAATTTCATAGGGCTATTTTTGCAATTATCCTCCATATAGTCAGAGTTTCTCCCAAGTCTCTGCCCAGTGAGGACAATTAATGCTGTGGGCCAGTATAATTTTATCTTATTTTATTGTCAGTTTGAATTGATTCCCCTCAATTCTTTATAAGTATTTTCCTGGTATGCTTCTCTGGTTATTCCTCTTTATTTGATACTTAATTGGTGAAGGCAGCTACATTTAAATTCAAGAAATTTATCTTACTCCTATTTTCATTCCCGAACATTTTGGCATGGGGCCTTACAAGGCTATAGAGCTAAACGCCTATTCCCATGTCACAGAAAATTCTTAGGCCGCATCAGTATGTAGAATTACTTGAATTCCTTAACTTACCTTTGCTCTGTAAAACTAAAGTTCTCCCTCTCAGAAGAGTTCTTCCTCATGCACCCTCAAGGGCAAATTAATTCGTAGTCAGTAGCCACCATCTAAAAGGAAGATCACATCCCGAAAAATCCCCTGGAGTTGCTCATGGGACGTTTTATTGACTTTTGTGCCTTATCTGTCTCCACCCACCTTTATGCTCTGAAATGGCAATGTTGAAGTTGATGAGGAGATACAACTTTCTCAGCTTGAATTATATAGCCTGTTGCCTGGGCACAACACTTTAGATCTCTACAGAAATCTTAGTGATAAAGTATCTTTTGTGATTCAAATTTTATTATGGTATCTATTTTGAATTCTCTGGCACTGTTCTGTAAGACCGGGTGATGGAGATGATCTAGGGCAGCCAACGTAACCGTGAGCAGTATTTGATCTGTTGAGGTGGAAATTCATTTATCACCATTATCCCAAGCCGTCAAGCATCCTATGGCTTTGGGCTCCTTTGCCAATTCACATGCCCTCCCCAGCATTTCCTCATATCTTTCCCCCCTTTTTCCTTCTGTCCTCCCCCCACTCTGCCTTCTATAAGCACGGCCCACTCATTCTTTGACTTATTTGGATTGTCAGTGGTTATTCAAAGTATAACTCCTATTTTTGGAACTGTACCTGCACTAAATAAAAGAATACAAAAGAAAATAAATGTTAGTATTTAACAAGGAGGAGCTGCTCATGCTGCTGCACTCGTGTTGGGGCACTAGGATGATGATAGTTACATAGAGGTATGGATTAAAAGTCCTGAAATTGAAAAAAGCCTCACAGGGGCCAGTGAAAGAGAGATGAACCCAATGGAACTAAGAGAATGGGAAGTAATTGGCTCTAATTTGAATTCTATGTAGATTCTAATTAAACAAGAAAAAAGCAAAAAAACCCTCTCTAAGTGGCCAAGTGACCTGAACAGAAACTTCTCCAAAGATGACAGATGAATGACCAACAAACACATGAAAAAATGCTATTGTCTCTAATCATCAGAGAAAGGCAAATCAAAACCATTCTGAGATATCATCAAACTCCAGTAAGGTTAGCCCACATCACAGAGTCCCCAAACTGCAGATGCTGGTGTGGATGTGGGGAGAAGGGAACACTTCTACGCTGCTGGTGGGACTGCAAACTGATGCAACCTTTATGGAAAGAAGGATGGAGAATTCTTAAGGAAGTAAAAGTTGACCTTCCATTTGATCCCTCAATCCCATTACTAAGAATCTACCCAGAAGAATAAAAATCATTTGACCATAAAGTCATTTCAATAAGAATGTTTATCACAGCTCAATTCATAATTGCTAAATCACGGAAGCAACACAAAGCCCCATCAACTCACGAATGGATCAACAAATTATAGTGTATGTATACCACAGAATACTATTCAGCCATAAAAAGAGACTTTTTCTTTTTTATGTTTACCTGGATAGAGTTGAAACACATTCTTTTAGTAAAGTAACTCATAATGTTCAATACTAATATGAAACCAACATATAAACAATTACACACTCATATGAACAATAAAACACAAATACAGTCTAGCACAGGAGCAGGGGAAAGAGGGAGAGGAGAGGTGGGGAGCGGAGGGCAGTAGGTAGAAGGAGGGAGGGCATGTGATTGTATCTGTCCTAATGTGCATGTTGTAAGCGAATACAGTTTACTCAGAGGTTACATGCCCTCTGAGTGAGGGGTTCTTTTACAATTGGAACTTTACCTTGGAAATGAGAACAATGGACCCTAATCTTAATTTGAAATACAAAAATTAAAAATTAAAAAAAAAAGTAATTGGCTCTAAATTTTACTCCAGTTTTTAAGCCATTGGTGAAGAAAATTTGTATGAAAGGCTTTACGAATCCGTGATTTAACTTATTACTTCTTCGTGAACCAGATATTCAAGTTTTAGTTTTGGCTCAAAGGCTACCCTTGTGAAAATTTAGCCAAGTCCGTGTGAGGCTAAACATAAATGTCTATAAAATAGGAAATAAGTTTCCATCTCAAAAAACTTGAGATCGTAGATACTTAGATATGCAGACATTTGCTCTCCAGGTATATTTATTTGTAAGGAAGAAGGGTCTTTTTTACCTTCCATCCTGAAAATGTAACACAGGAGAGATTTCAGAGAAGATAGAACAGTGACAAAGTCCAAGGCACTTTGAAAATGAAAAGCATTTTCCCAATCTCTGCCTCAGCAGTACCTAGAAATGTGGGTATAAAGGAATCTTCCTTAAATATGTAAAACATGTTCAGTACAGGCGAGCACGAAGGGAAGCATCTGTGACAAAAAGCCTTGCTAATTCTTCTCCATGACTTTTTGTCCTTTTCCCATTTCTCTCATTCTTACCCACTATGCTGCCATTACAGATGATATTTTAGAGATACGATTTATCAAGTATATTGACAAATATAAATGGAGCAATTATATTTGACTATATAATACATGTAAATATAAAATATTATCTATAGTTATATAATAAATATTAATAAAATATAACAATCATGTTGTCACTGTTGCAGTAGATTAAGCACATGGGAATAACAAAAAATGTCATTTTCCACAAAAAACCAAAACATCTTCACTTATTGCCAGTCCAAGGATGAGGAGTCCAAACTCTCTTCTAGCCGCTACCTTTAAACAAAGTGCCTTACCCAGGATGCTCTGCTATTGAGAATTCCTCACCTCTGAAACTGATGAGGAGAGAACCATTGAATAGCTATATAAGCATAATTACTTGTGAAGCTTATTGTGGGTAGTCTATTAAAAAAATAAGATTCAAAATGAAGCTCATTTCAAGTAGGTCACCTGCATATAAACATGAATATATATACCTGTGTATATAATTAAATGTAATTGAAACATTATGGGGCCTCCGGGATAAATAACAAGCTGTTAAAGGAATTCCAATTGTTTTCTAAAGAAGAATTACATTTCATAAAAATAGAAGGCTTTGTGAAATATGTATCACAAAAGATACTTTTTTTCACATTTACCTATTTAGCTAATTATTTCCATATGCACACATGCACACTCATTCACACATATTGTGCCCAAAAATTATTCCAGGAAAAGCATTTCCTAGGTATTTTTAATCTTAAATTATATGTGAACCTAGATTTTTTAAAAGGAAAGCGAATTTTAAATGAAACCAAAATAAAGGTTTTTTTAATCATTTCATAATAGAAGAAAGCATTAATAAAATGTCACTAGATATTCACATCAAATTTATACTTTGCCTGGAGGTGGTGATGGTGTCATTGCTTTCAATTTTTTGTTTCTGAGAGAAGAAATGGCATACTTTTTGGCCCCTAACCAAAGATATTTTCAGACTCATACTATGTCCTCCATATCCACACTGATTTCCATATACTTTTTACTCTTCACACCATTTCCTATTTCTATTTTTGTTTCCCATCTGTATTAGTCAGGATTCTTCAGAGAAACGGAACCAACAAGACGCATAGATGTATATATACAGAGAGTTATTTTAAGGAATTGGCTCATGCATGTGGACGCTGAGAAAATGCAAAATCTGCCCAGTAGTCTGGCAGGGTAGAGATTCAGATCGGAGCTGTAGTTAAGTCCAAGGGCAGACACAGCCCAAGCAGATTTCATTCTTGCTCTAGGGTGGTCAGTCTTGGTTCTCCTAAAGCCTTCAACTGAATGGATGAGACCCAACCATACTATAAAAGGTAATCTGCTTTACTCAATTAATGACCATAGATTTAAGTACTAACCTCCCCAAACATCACCTTCACAAAAACATCCAGAATGCCATTTGACCAAACATCTGGACATGTGGCGTAGAAACATCCAGAATGCCATTTGACCAAACATCTGGACATGTGGCCTAGACACGACGATCCATACAATTTCTCATCATACCTTCTACTGAAAATAATTGTCTTCCCGTTGTCATCTGTGATTCTTAACAAAATGCTTTTAAAAATGCACAGTGGTGAATGTTTCTCTGTGATAAAACTATGTCAATCAGGTTGAGAATATGCCTTGTGATTAATTTAAATTCTACATCTGCTGTTCTGTAGGTTTTTTACCTCAGTGAAATTACTTACTTGAGGCTTGATTTTTCATCTGTAAAGTGATCTTTCCACTGATTCACATTTTATTGATTTGTTACTATTTGACAGATATAGACTGAATCAGTGGTTTTCTAATACCTCTGAGATAACATTTTCTTCAAGCTACTTTTTTTCTTGATAACTTTTAATAAAATTTAAGTTTGTAGGATACCTAAAATTTTCGTTAGTTTTTTTTTCCTTCCAATACAATTAGACTCATTTCAGATTTACTGGAGAGTCAAATCCATTTTCCTTTTTTTTTATTTTCCTCACTATTTAAATTTTGGAAAGACAAGAATATAAATGAAAGATAAACACTAAGTAACATTATCAATAATAGTCTTAATAGAACAAAGTTTAAACTGTAATGAAAATTGGAGATTATCCTTCTCAAAAATTAAATTTCAACACTGGCTGACTGAAATCTATCATAGAGACAACTTCTTTTCAAGGGAATGAAGAGAAGACAGAGTTTCTTGTATTCTGCTTAAATTCCAATCTGATCCTTTCTGTTTTTTTTCTCCTCATTTTCGGAGGGTGACTAGTGCCCTTTAAGAAAGGTTAGATAAAGTAATGTTTTAGTTATAGTGTTTTGATTAATGAGTTTATCTTGAAAGTTCAAGACAGAGTTTAGGTTGCTTTGCTATTTAATTTTCCCCAAATGGTCTATCTTGCATTGTGACTACTCTTTTGGTGAGAAATACAATGAGATTTATATATATCATAGATTAAAAAAACACAACATTGTGAATGATAAATATAATGCCACCATTGTCATTATTTTAAGGAGTTATTACTGGGCAAAAGCAAAAGTCAATTTTTGATTGATTAATAAATAGAGAATTACTTTTCAAAGACATTTTATTCCCATTCATTCTTCTAGTAGTACTAAACAAATGTGTAGTCAGAAGAGAATGGTACATTTAGTCAATATTTTTTATTAACTAAGAATGTAGACATAATTTAAAATGACAGTCTGTAAAGTCTTTATCTGATATGTGATATAATCACAACTAGATGAATGAATATGAGTATAGTTTAAGATAAAAAATATAGAATGCTTCTTATGTGTTCATATAAAACATTTATATATGTTATTAATCATATATATACCAAACAGATATCATATTCCTCCCCACTGAAAAATAATTTAATTTTATCTCTTGGTCAAAAATCATTACTCTCAGGTTTTTCAATCACAAAACTTGTACATGCAGAAAATAATCAACAGTTTTACTCCAGAGCGAGTGCAAATGTTTTCATACAGCTCTGTTATTAACAATAATAACCTCAGCACAATGCATTTCCAGGGGAGTTAATGACAGGGGTTAATGGCCCAAGGCAAAGTCAGCCAGTCATGAATCCCTAAGAAATGCCCTGTGCTTTGATCATTACTGCTTCATTACAACATAAAAATAATCAGAAGCAATTACAGTTGGAATTATGGGAACAGTTCAGCCTTGAAAATTAACTGTGTCTGGCTTGAAAGTTGCTGAAGATCCCATTGCTTCCAGTGGATTTAGTATAAACAACCCTGGAACTCAAAGAATTGAAACAAATGATACTGAGACATGATGTGATCCTGAGTGGCCAATATTCCAGTTGAAATCAGAGATGTGGCTGGCTAAGCAAGGAAAGTGAAATGAGCCTGTGCAAATAAACCACCAAGCCAATCAACCTGAACTTGGAATTTTTAAAGAGGCATTTATCTCACGCTCCCTTGGCCTTCTCTCTGCCAGATTTATTAAAGTATAATTGACATAAAATTGTATATATTTACAGTATACAACTAGATGTTTTTGTATATGTATATATTGTGAAATGACTATCATCAAACTAATTAGCGTATCCATTGCCTAGGATAGTTACCATTTATCTGTACGTGTGTGTAGTGAGAATATTTAAGTTTTACTCTTAGCAAATTTCAAGAATACACTATTGTCATCATGCTACACATTAGATTCTCAGAATTTATTCATCCTGCAAAAATGAAGCTATGTATTCTTTTTTTTATTAAGTCAAATACATATAATAGATCATGAATACATTCATGCATATGTGGGGTACAATGGTACAATGTGTTGATTTTTTTCTATACAATGTCACGTGGTTAGATCAAACCAATCAACATAGCTTTCACCTCATTTACTTGATTATTGTACCAAAACATCTGTGTTCTACACTTGACAGATTTGACTTGTACCCTTGTCATTTGCTGGTGAAGGTGAAGCTATGTATTCTTTAATCATCTCCTCATCTTTCACCTCCCTACACCAGCCACTGACATTCAACCAGTCTAACGTTCTGCTTCTATACAACGTTTTTAGATTCCACGCATAAACAAAATTATGCAGTATCTGCTTCTCTATACCTACTTATTTCACTTTGCATAATGTCTTCTAGATTAATGTATGTTGACACAAATAACAGAATCTCCTTCTTTCATAAAGATGAATAATAATTTCATTGTATTATATACAGCACATTTTTATTATTCATTCATCCATCTATGGACACTTGGGTTGTTTATTATCATGAATAATACTGCAATGGACATGGGAGTGCAGATATCTCTTCCAGATACTAATTTTATTTCCTTTGAACATGTACTTAGAAATGAGATAGCTGGATTAATTGGTAGTTCTATTTTTTTTTATTTTTTTATTTTTATTGAGATATATATATATATTTTTATTGAGTCATAGCTGTGTACAATAATTCAGTCAAGGAGTACAGTGTGTGGGCTTCACATATAATTGGAGATATTTTTATCAACCTGATTAATATAGCATTCCTGATATTTTCTCACTTACTATGTAAAAACAATTTTGATCCGTATTTAGAAGTTTTCTCCTGACCCTTCAAATATGCACCACAAGTGTGATCTCACCCTTTATCAAGGGTTTAAAAGTCAATTAAAGTGAACAGGTCTATTCAGATCTACCTGTTTCTACAAGGGAGTAATCCCTTCTCTCCCTCTGAACTTTGGGACCCATCTAGTTTCATACTGAACTTGGGCACAATTCAATATATAGCTAAGTCTGCTATTTTCTTCATGGGTTTCTGAAGTTGCTCCATGAAACCAGCTGCCTGAGTTTTGGCAGCAGGGCCTTAGGACAATTTGTGACTAGATCTTTAAAGTGTTCTAAAGAAGTGAGTGTGATCCTGCAGAAAACAACAGGGTTTCACCGGGTGAGAAAAAGGAAGGGAAGAAAATTCTGTACAGACTGGGGAGTAGGGGTAAAATTCAACATACCCCAGGGAAAGATGGACATTTCTGATCATGAAACAGAGAGAAAGGGATAGGGGGTAGGTCTGGTGGTAATTCTGAACTCCTAGGTTCATTCAGACTGTAAAGATTCATAGGTGAGTTGGGGCTTTAGTAGGGAGAAATTGGGAACTCAGGTACATTTTTCAAGCTAAGTTGTTGCAAAATCAAAAACACTATTTTTAATCATTTCGTCATAACTTCCCAGTGGTTTTCCTACCTGGCAGGAACTTCTGTGAAGTATCTGAAGAGTGCCTGCAAGTGAAATCTGCCACAGAGCAATCCATGTCTGACATGGCCCAGATGACCTAGCTCTTCAAAGCAGAGCGAGAGTGGGGCCGAGGGAGGAATCGTGGTGGGAGAACAGGAGGGAGCCTATGAGGCCAAGTGCTGTGAAGCTCCTGCCTTTCGGGCCTGTGGACTTCTGAGACTTCTGCCCTCCCTCTGTGCTTTCAACCTATAAAACCTGCCTCTTTGATGTAAAAGGAAAAAAAGTGACTCAGCCTCTAGGTTAATGCTTTTGGCAAAGGATTTCAGAGAGGCTGCGTGACTTCAGCATGAGCAGAGAACAGGCAGTGATGAGAATAAAGGCCGTCCCTGTAACTTGTGTGAAACTCAACCCCAAGATGCCCCAAATCCTATTCATCCCCCAGGGCTGCCTAACCCTAAACCGTAACAGAATCTGAACCCTAACCAAGGGCCTCAAAATCTGTCATCCCCCAAAGTGGCCTAACCCTAATCATCACCTGAACCCAAACCCTAACTCTAGTCCTAAAGCAAAAGCCCTGAAACCTACTCAATTCCAAGGGCCACCTAGAAATAACCAGCACCAGAACCCAACCCCTAACCCTGGCCCTAACCCAAGAGCCTCGAATCATGTTCATCCCCAAGGGCCACCTAACCCTAACCAGTACCAGAACCTGACCCCTAACCCTAGGCCTAAACCCTATTCATCACCAAGGGCTGCTTAGCCCTGACCACCAATAACCCGAACCTGAGCTTTACCTATAACCCAAGGGCCCCATCCTTAATGGCCACCTGAACCCAAACCCTAACTAAAAGTCCTGAACCCTATTCATCCCTGAGGGCTGCCTCACCCTCACCAGCACTCAAACCCAAGCCCAAACCCTCACCCTAACCCAAGGGCCCCAAACCCAATATATTGCCAAGGGCCACCTAAACCTAATCAATACTGAACCCAAATACTAACCCTAACCCAAACCCAAGGGCCTCATTTCTATATATTCCCAAGGGCCACCTAACCCTAACCATGACCCGAAGCCAAACTCAAACACTAGCCCTGACCTAAGGGCCCCCAAACCTGTTCATCCCTAAGGGCCATCTGACCCTAAGAAGCACATGAACCCCAACTGAAACCTTAATCCTAGCCCAAAGGCTCTGAACCCTACTCATTGTCAAGGGCTGCCTCATCCTAATCAATGCCTGAACCCGAACCCTAACCATAACCCTAGCCCTCACCCAAGGGCCGTGAACCCTATTCATCCCCAGGGGCCTACTAACCCTACCCAGCCCCCAAACAAACCCTAACCCTAGCCCTAACTTGACGGACACAAACCATATTCATCTCCAAGGGCTGCCTAACCATAACCATTAGCCAAACCCAGACCTTAACTCAAGCCCTAACCTTAGGGTTAGGCAGCCCTTGGCCATGAATAGGGTTCATGGCCCTTGGGTTAGGCTGGGTTTAGTGTTTGGGTTCGGGTGATGGTTAGGGATGTTCTGGTCTGCAAAAAGGGAAATCTTCTGTCTCACTTTCCTGCCCAAGGAGGGGACATAGGATGCCATACAAGGCAGATCTCTTCATCAGCTATCTGTTGCCAGATTAAGGATACTGAATAAGACCCACAAATCCATGGTGGCATACGAAAGCCTGTATTGAATTAGGTTGTGTGTCTGGGCACTTGGCTGCTCTCAGCTCCATGCGTGTGACTGTGCTTAGCTGTGGGTCATCTAAATGGCCCTGCTGATGTGGGCTAGGATGGCTCTCACGCCCAGAAGTGGGCTAGCTACTGCTGAGATCAGATGGCCCCAGGTGGAACAATGGAATGCCTGTGCCTATCCTTCTAATGGTGATGGCATAAGGCAAGGAAAAATGGATACATACAAGTGCTCTCAAGCTGCTGCTTATGTCACATCTCCTAACATCCTGGTAGACAAAACAAACCCCACGGTTAAGCCCAGCATCAGAGCGAGATAGAGTGAGAAAGTTACAACACCATGAGGTGAGGATGCAGGGAGTGGTGAAGAAGTGGATCACACTTCTTCACAGCCCCTATAATCTGTAAGCTGTGCAAATAAATGTATGGTGCTATTACTATCCAAAGGCAGTTTAATCAATGTATGCTTGTTGAATTGATTTACATGGACATTGCCCTGTCTCAGACCTGATTACTTTCACAAGTGTTTTCCAATTACCCCATAGTTTTTCATAGCTAGAATAAAACTCCATTTAAAAATGATGTGTAAATTTTTCTTGGAAGATGAGCTCTCTACTTTCTCTCTGTCTGATATTATAGTGCAAGGCTGGGGGATGGGGGCTGTTAGTGGTGATTTTCTGTTTCCATTTAGCTTAAGTCTTAGCGATAACTTTAACTTGGCAGTTTCATCAGGCCTCTTTCTAAATGTGCTGACATTTCAATTAAATGTCAGTGGCATCATTCTGTTTACCAGCTGGAAGATTTGTAATGGGAAATATTGGTAGTGCCAGAGAGTAGAGATTCCCATTTGGTAAAATGCCAGCCAATATCATTTGTCTCTACGACCCCCTGAGGGTCCTCTGCACATGGTTTTTGACAGGCTGATTGGCCCATCAAGATGTCCCTGGTGCTCTAGGTCAGGAATTTTCAAACTGTTCCCTGAACCCTAATGGGGGGTAGCTTTCAAAGTTAGGGTTTTCTTTTTAATTTATTTTTTGTTTAGAGCTTGGAATAAAACTTCTTCTGCTCTCTTGTTTTAATTAAAGAATAGCCTGGGCTTGTGAGGAAGGTAATTAAAAAGTTATTAATTATAAGTACATGTATGGCTTTTAATAGAAGCAGCAAAAGAATATAGTTATTCACTTTACAGACTGGGAGACTAGACTGCCTAAGTTTAAACCCCAGCTCAGCTACTTGCTAGCTGGCTATGTGACCTCAGGCCACTTATCTGGGTCTCTGGGCCTCCATTTTCTCACCTGGGAATAACAGTATCTCACAGAGTTCTGAGGCTTAAATAATCAACATATTTAAAGCAGTCAGAGCAATGTTGAGATCTTCTCCATTATTAATATAATACAACAAAAATAAAATGTGGCTAGAAGTCAGGTGCTGAAGCTGGTACCAAAAAACGCAGCTGTCACCCACAGTCCCTGACTTAATCTTCTTTGTTAAAACAATTTCATTATTGTCACTGATTGACTTTGTAAAAAATTCTATTAGGTAGAAATTACTTTTAAAAATACATAAAAGGTAACTGCCATTTATGTTAAATATTTATTGAGTTGCAGGTGAGATTTCCTTTGAGGTAATCTCCAACATTCTTGCTGCTTAAAAATTTCAAAAGCCACCATTCTTAACTATTTTACATGACTGTGAGTTGGGGGCTGAAAAAAAAAATACCTTTCAGATACTCAGATACTGATCCAGCTTCCAACCTGCGTGGGCCTAGAGGACAAATCCCAGGTTAAGTATTTAAACACAGAGCTGAAGACATTCCACAGTAGTTTCTATTCGCATATCCAGTTGAACCAAACAATTGTAAGAGCATCTGGTGAGAATAGCCCTCTGTGGAAATAATAGTCACCTTGGTCAGAGGCCAGGACTGGAACTGGTCCCCTGAATGATTGCTAAAGCAGGAAGAGCCTGAGGTGAAGTATATTGGTTATTATTCTAATTCCTATCAGGACCAGCTCTAACATTCTGTTTCAAAAGAAGCCGCGTTCTCCTTAGCAAAGTATCTCTAGAATGAAAGAAAAAGTATCCAATGTATACACCCCTAACATGAAGCCTTTCAATTAAAGGCTACAACCAAATTATTGCACACGAAGATGGGGAATGGGGAGAGGGAGGGACGGGAAGGGAGAGGGTGGGGGGAGAGAGGATAAAGGGTGAGATCACACTTGTGGTGCATATTTGAAGGGTCAGGAGAAAACTTCTAAATACGGATCAAAAATATTTTCACATAGTAAATGAGAAAATCTCATGAATGGTATGTTAACCAGGTGGATGAAAATATCTCCTATTGTATGTCAAGCCCGCACACTGTACCCCATGATTGAATTATTGTACACAGCTATGATTCAAT
>CAUYRH010047724.1:0-12334 GCA_963574655.1 Perodicticus potto | reverse complement strand
TGACACATTCAAAGTGCTAAAAGAACTAAACGTCAACCTAGAATTCTATATCTCAGCAACACTATTCTTTAAAAATGAAGAAGAAATTAACATTCCCCATAACAAAACTGTGGGAGTTTGTCACAAGCAGACCCGTTCCCTCAACAAATCCTGAAGGGAGTCTTTCAGGATGAACAGAAAGGCCACTGGACAGTAATGATACTTGAGGAAAATTTAAAAAATATTACAAAAAATAACTACATTAGTAAACACACAAGACAGTATAAGTGTATCTTTTGTGTGTAGATCCCCCCATCTGATTCAAAAGACAACTATATAAACATTACTTTTAAATCTATATTGCAGGAAGACAATGCAGAAAGAGAAAATTTGTGAGCATAAAGTGGAGGGGCAGATATATGAGGTAGAGTTTTTGTACACTATTGAAATTAAGTTGACATTAATCCAAACTAGATGGTTAAAGTAAGATGTTAACATAATCTCCAGGATAATCTCTCAGAAAATAACTTAAAAATATAATAAAAGAAATGACAAAGCAATTAAAATTGTTACACTAGAAAATACATAATGCAAAAGAAGGTAGTGATGGAAGAATCTGAGAAAAAGGACATGACATAAAGAAACCAAACAGCACTGGGCAGAGCCCGTAACTCATTTGGCATGGTGCAGGCCACATACACCTAGGGTGGCAGGTTCGAACTCAGCCCGGGCCAGCTAAGCAACAATGACAACTGCAACCAAAAAATAGTCAGGTGTTATGGCAGGTGCCTGTAGTCCCAGCTACTTGGGAGGCTGAGGCAAGAGAATTGCTTAAGCCCAAGAGTTTGAGGTTGTTGTGAGCTGTGCTGCCATGGCACTGTACCCAGGGCAACAGCTTAAGACTCTGTCTCAAAAAAAAAAAAAAAACAAAAAGAAAAGAAAAGAAACCTAACAGCAAAATACCAGAAGTACCTTTTCTCATCGGTAATTATATTAAATGTCAATGGTTTAAATTCTCCAATTGAAAGGCACAGTAGTAGATCCAATTGTGTGCTATCCACAGAGATTCATCTTATATTCAAAAGCAGAAATATGGGTGGCACCTGTGGCTCAGTGGGTAGGGCGCTGGCCCCAAATACCACCAGTGGTAGGTTCGAACCCAGCCCCGGCCAAACTGCAACAAAAAAATAGCCGGGCGTTGTGGCGGGCACCTGTAGTCTCAGCTACTCAGGAGGCTGAGGCAAGAGAATCACCTATGAAGCCCAAGAGCTGGAGGTTGCTGTGAGCTGTGATGCCATGGCACACTACCGAGGACCATAAAGCGAGACTCTGTCTCTAAAAATAAATAAATAAATAAATAAAGGCAGAAATAGATGGAAAATTAAATGATAGAAAAAGATATCCCGAATAGTCACAACTGAGCTTCAAAACATATGAAGGAAAAGTTATAGAAATGAAGAAAGATAAACATTCAACAATATTAGTTAGAGACTTCAATACCCGACTTTTAATAACAGCTAGAACTAGATAGAAATTCTTTAAGGAAATATAAAAATGGAATAGCACTATATGCCAACTAGACCTAAGAGACATCGAATACTCTACCCAATAGATATTTTTCTCAAATGCATATGAAACATTCTTTTCAAAAGACTGAAATCATAAAAAGTTATGTTCTCTTACCACAATTTACTGAAGTTAGAAATTAATAACAGAAGGATATTTAAAAAATTCACAGATATGAGGAAATTAAACAACACATTCCTAAGTAAACAATGAGTTAGAGAAAAAAAATCACAAATATTTGAGACAAATGAAAACAAAAATACAATACCTCTTACAAGTTTGACTTAAAATGTACAAAAGCAAATCATGTAATCAAAACATGTGGACCTCTATAAAACTCTGAAATTATAAAAAAAAAAAGAAAATAAAAATACAATGTACAAAAACTTATGGGAGGCAGTGCAAGCATATAAATTTCTGAGAGAGAAGTTTCAGTTATAAATGATCACCTTAAAAAGAATCTTCAAGGGTAGGGCAGAGTGGCTCATGCCTATAATCCTAGCACTTTGGGAGGCCAAGGTGGAAGGACTGCTTGAGGTCAGGAGTTCCAAACCAGCCTAAGCAACAGTGAGAACCTGTCTCTATAAAAAACAGAAAAATCAGCCAGATGTCTGACACAGTGGCACACGCCTATAGTCCCAACTGCTCAGGAGGCTGAGTCAGGAGGATCACTTGAGCCCAGAAGTTTGAGGTTGCAGTGAGTTATGGCAAGTTATGACTGTGCCACTGAACTCTAGCCTAAGCAACAAAGAGAGCCCCTGTTGCAAAAGAAAAAAGCAAAACAAAACCCCACAAAGTATTAAGTATTCAAACCAGTAACTTAATCTTCTATTATAAACGGCTGAAAGAAAAAGAACAAACTAAATGCAAAACAAACACAAGAAAGGAATGAATAAAAAAAATCAGGGTGTAAATAAACAAAACAGATTATAGAAAAACAATAGAGAAGATCAACAAAACCCAAAGTCACTTCATTAAAAATTGACAAAATTTCAGCAAGAATGACCAAGAAAAGAGATAATACAAATTACTAGAATCGGAAATGAAAAAGTAAGGCCAGGTGTGGTGGCTCACGCTACTACAGAGTGCTGTAGCACTCCGGGAGGCAGAGGTACTAGGATTACTTGAGCTTGGGAGTTCCAGACCAGCCTGAGCAAGAACAAGACCCCATCTCTACTAAAAATAGAAAAACTAGCCAGGCATCGTAGTGGGTGCCTATAGTCCCAGTTACTCAGGTGGCTGAAGCAGAAGGATCACTTGAGTCAAAGAATTTGAGGTTCCTGTGAGCTACAATGATGCCATGACACTCTACCCAGAGCCACAGAGTAAGACTCTTGTCTCATGAAAAAAAAAAGAAAAAAAAGAAAGAAGGAAAGAAAAATGGATTATAAAGGAATCCAGTGAATAATTATATGCTAACCAATTAGATAATCTAGATGAAATGGACAAATTCCTAGAAACAAAGGCATTACCAAAATTGACCTACAGAGAAACAGAAAATCTGAATAGAACTATAATAAATAAAAAGATTAAATTAGTAATAAAAAATTCTAACAAAGAAAACTCCATATGGCCTCATTAGTGAAGTCTACCAAATGTTTAAAGAATAATTGCCAATCACCCTCCCCAAACTCTTCCAAAAAATAGAAAGTACTTTATAAGGAAAGTGTTACTCTGATACCAAAGCCAGACAGATATTATGGCTATCACAGACCAGTATCTTTTATGACTATGAATGTAAAAGTCTTCAACAAAATACTAGCAAGCTGAATCTACAAGCATATAAAAAGGATTATAAACTATGACCAAGTGGAATTAAACCCTGGAACACAGGATTAGTTCTACATATGAAAGCAATTAATATGATGAACCAGCTAGGCACAGTGACTCACGCCTATAATTCTAGCACTTTGGAATGCTGAGGTGGGTGGATTGCTTGAGCTCAGGAGTTTGAGACCAGCCTGAGCAAGAGTGAGACCCTATCTCTGCTAAAAATAGAAAAACTGGTTGGGCATTGTGGCAGTTGCCTATAGTCCCAGCTACTTGGGAGGCTGAGGCAAGAGGATCACTTGAGCCCAAGAGTTTGAGGTTGTTGTGAGCTGTGACACCATAGCACTCTACCCAGGGTGACAGAGTGCGATTCTGTCTCAAAAACAACAACAAAAATGTGTGTGTGTATATATAAATATATGATAAAACACAATTAACAATAGAATAAAAGTAAAAAACGTGTATGATTGTTTCAACAGAGTCAGAAAAAGCATTTGACAAAAATCTAACACCTTTTCTGATAAAAAACATTCAAAAAAACAAGGATCAGAAGAAAACTTTCTCAATCTGATAAAAAGCACCCATGAAAACTCCAAAACTAACAACATACTTAAACTCAAAGCTTTTCTTCTATGATCAGGATGAATAACACAATGCCCATTCTCACTTCTATTCAGTATTGCACTATAGGTTTTAGTGGAGGCAATAAAATAAGAAAAAGTTAAAAGTATTCATATTGGAGAGGAAGAAATAAAACTATCTCTATTTGCAAATGACATACTCATATGTAAAATCCTAACAAATCAACCAAAAAAACAAAAAAATAAAACAAAACTCTATTAGAGCTAATAAATGAGTTCAGCTTGGTTCCAGGATATAAAAATCAATACACAAAAATTAACTGCATTACTATATAGCAGCAGTAACAATCTGAAGATGAAATTAAGGAAACAAATTTATAATAGCATCAAAAAGAACAAAATATGTAGGAAAAATTTATAATAGCATCAAAAAGAACAAAATATGTAGGAATAAATTTAACCAAAGAAGTGCAAGACTTACATGCTGAAAACTACAAAATATTGTTGAAATAAATATTTACACAAATGGGAGGACATCTGTGTTCATGGGTTAGATCACTTAATATGTTTACGATAGCAATATTCTCCAAATTGATCTACCAGTTCACTGGAATAACTATAAAGATTTTAACTGCCCTTTTCCCCCCAGAAATTGACAAGCTGACCCTAATAGTCATACAGTTTTAGAAGAAACACAATAGGTAAAAGAATTTTGAAAAACAACATAGTTGGAGGGGTCACATTTCCCAATTTTAAAACTAGTACAAATACATAGTAATCCAAACAGTGTGGTACTGGTATAAGATTAGACATACAGGCAAATGGTATAGAACTGAGAGTCCAAAAATAAACTCACCCATTTATGGTCAATTGATTTCAACAAGGTATGAAGACCATCAATGGGAAAAGAATAGTCTTTTCAACAAATGATACTGGGACAACTAGGTATCATTATGCAAAGAATAAAGCTAGACCCCTACCTCACACTATATACAAAAATTAATTCAAAATGGACTAAAAGTTTTAATGTAAGAGCTAAAACTATAAAATTCTTAGAAGGAAACATGGCTAAAAATCGATGTGACCTTAGATTGGGCAATTTTTTTAAGACATGATGCCAGAAACACAAGCAATCAAAATAAAAATAGATAGGTTGAACTTTGTCAAAATTAGAAACTTGTGAAACAAATGGCACCATAAAGAAGGTGAAAAGGCAACACTCTGAATGGGAGAAACTGTTTGCAAATCCTGTATTTGATAAGGATCTACAATGCAGAATTTGTTTTTAAAACTTACCAACAACTCAGCAATGAAAAGAAAACCTAATTAAAATATGGGCAAAGGATGTGAACAGACATTTATCCAAAGAAGATACACAAATGGCCAAGAAGCACATGAAAAGATGCTCAACATCGTTAGTCATTTGTGAAATGAAAATCAAAACCAAAATGGGATACCCATACCAAATACAGGGTGTCCCAAAATTTGCTCCTAAAAGTCACTATTCACAGGGAACGTGGGAATTGTAGCTAAATATACCTTCATTTACAAATTATTCTCTACTTGTTGGCCACCTCTTTGTATAATTTTATAATGAACATTTTATAAATAAAGGTACATTTAGCTACTAGTTCCTATTTTCCCTTTTGGGACATCCTATGGAATGATATCTTAGTCTGCTTTCTGTTGCTATAACTGAAAAACTGAGTCTGGGTAATTTATAAAGAAAAAAAAATTTATTTCTTACAGTTCTGGAGGCTGGGAAGTCCAAGGTGAGAGCCTTCTATCTGGTACAAACTCCCTGCACGGTCCCCAGGCAGAACGAGACATCATATGATGGGGGTGCTGAGCATGCTAGAGCAGATCTCTGTTTCTCTTATAAAGCCACGAGTCCCATTCTTGTGATAACCCACTTAATTCATGAATGGACTAATCCAGTGGTTCTCAACCTTCCTAATGCTGCGACCTTTTAATACAGTTCCTCATGTTGTGGTGACCCCCAACCATAAAATTATTTGCGTTGCTATTTCATAACTGTAATTTTGCTACTGTTATGAATCATAATGTAAATATCTGATATGCAGGATGTATTTTCATTGTTACAAAGGGGTCGTGTCCCACAGGTTGAGAACCGCTGGACTAATCCATTCATGAGGTCAGAGACCTCGAGAGCCAATCACCTCTTAAAGGCATCACCTCTCCACAAGACCATACTGGGGATTAAGTTTCAACATGGGTTTCGGAGGAGACAAGTATTCAAACCACAGCAGATAGAGAAATTGAAACTCTCCCGCACTTGCTGGTGGGACTGTAAAATGGTACAGCCACTATGAAAAAGATTCTGGTAGTCCTTCAAAAAGTTAAATTTAGTTACCATATGACTTGGTGATTATAGTCCTACATTATCTATACAATAAAAACATACTCCTACATAAAAACTTATATGTAAATATTCAGAACATTATTCATAATAGTCAGGAAGTAGCAACAACCTAAATATCAGCTGAAAAGTGGGTAAACAAAATGATATATCCACATAACAGAATCTTATTCAACCATAAAGAGAAATGAATGAGTGTTACGTGCTGTACTATGGTTGAATCTTGAAAACATGCTAAGTAAAAGAAGCCAGACACAAAAGGCCACATATACGATTCCATTCATATGAAAGGTCCAGAATACCCAAAGCCATAATGTCAGAAAGTGAGATCTGTGAGCTAAAACATCCTACTATGCACAGAACAGCCCTCAGAACAAAGAATTACCCAATCCAAAATGTCAGCAGTCCTGAGGTTGAGAAAATCTGTCCTAAGGTAAAGTATAATCTATTAAAAGGGAAAAAAATAATCAATAATGAGAAATTGCAGGCTGTGCACAGTTGCTCACACCTATAATCCCGGCACTTTGAGAGGCCCAGGTGGGAAGATTGCTTGAGGCCAGGATTCCAATATTGGCCTGCTAACACAGTAAGATCCTTTCTATACACAAAAAAATTTAAAAATTTAGCCACACGAGATGGCGCACCTGCAGTTCTAGCTACTTGATAGGCTGAATGGGAGGATCGCTTGAGCCCTGGAGTTCAAGGTTGCTATGGTTATACCACTGCATTCTAGCCTGGGTGAAAAGGTGAACTCCTGTGTCTAAAACAAAAAAAGAAATTATATAAATATCATTCTGTGACATCTGTGACACAGTGCTCCAAACTTATCAGAGTTGTAACTGCTCACTCATTTTGACACTATTAGATCAGAACATGAAGGAAAGTTCAAGTATCCGTCTCAAATTTATTTATTTATTTATTTATTTATTTTTATTTTTTTTATTTTTTTATTTTTTATTGAGTCATAACTGTGTACAATGATTCAAGCTTGGAGTACAGTGTGCGGGCTTCCCATACAATCGGAGATGGAAGGGCAATTTAAATGAGAGAAACCCAACTTGAACTGGCTAAATAGAAAAAAAGAGAGAGAGAGAGAAAATTTATTGGCACATATAATAAAAAGTTCTGGTAGCAAGCTAGCTTTAGGCATGGCATTGAGTAAATCAGGGTTTCGTGGGATCTGGCCGGGACCTGCCTCTCTCTCCCCCTCCCCACCCCCATACCCTCCAATCGCTCCTGTCTTGGCTCCATTCTCAGGCAGCACCACCTTCTTGGTGGCAAGATGGCCACAGCAGGTCCTGGTTTGCAGCCATCCAGATTAGCAATCTCAAAGAGAGAAAATTTCCATTGCAATGTCTGGTGACAATCCAACTTGTTTCATATACCCATTCTTGAAACAATCGCTTTTTCCGAAAGGACGGGCTCTATTAACTGGCCACTGTGGGTTATGGGCTATTTCTATAGCTGGAGGCGGTGTAAGTTCCTCTAGAAACTCAGTCTGAAAGGAAGGTAGGAATGATTTCTCCTAGAAAAATCAACATGCTGTTATCAGAAGAAAGGGAAAACAGAGGCCGGGCAGCAAAACCCTGTTAATAAAAACAAGTTTTTAATGAAACTAGTTGGCGACTTGGATTACCCTGAATTGTTGAAAGTAGGCTTTCCAGAAAAGTAGCTCCCAGATATGGTTGCTCATCTAAATTTCGTAGAGAGGTGTTTCTACACAGATTCCATGGCCCCAGCCCAGGCCTTCCATCAGAGACTCGTAAATCACACCTAAGGAAAGAACTTCAAATTATAATCCATTAGGACAAGGTCCAACTGAAGGGTTGTTGTTTGTTGTTGTTTTTTTCCTTGTCTTTTTAAATTTTCTTTTACATTTCAGAATATTACAGGGATACACACTTTTTGATTACATAATTTGCTTAAGACTTAAAACAAACAGAAGTTTTTATTGCCACTAAGAAAATGCCTAACAGTTCCCCCAGTCCCTAATTTAATAAAGAATTTGGAGTCAAATGGCCATGAGTTCAGGTGTCATCCTTCCCAGGAAACTTACCTGATTTCTCTGAGGAGTCTTTAGTGTTAAGCTCAGGGATGGAACAGGTATATGAAGTCCGCTCTAAACCCTGCCCCAGGATGCCAGGCGTCGCGCCCAGCACCCTGCAGCACTCCCTTGCCTCCCTCAGAGAGTTTCAGGCAGTGGTGAGGCTTTTCCCAGAGGAAGCTCTATAACGGTGACCATTTTGAAAGCCGGGCCATGGAGCTGGATCTGCTTACATAGGCCTGTGGTCATCATTCCTTCTGTGGCACAGCATGCGAGGCGGGATGTGAGGGGGCCTCTGCCCACAGCTTCTCTTTTTCTAAGCACAGATGTCTGAAATAAGAAAGTTGTGGCCCAAAGTGTAAGAAGTCAGCAAAGTTTCTCTAGGCCCTCAGCCTGCTAGTCTGGCTCCTCTCCTCGCGGTCTTTCCTATCCTAGTAATGGGCTCCGTTCAGATGACCTTGCTGGAGAAATGTGGGGAAAGGACAGGGAAAAGGAAGGACAAAGGTAGGACAGAGCAGACGCAGGAGCCAGGACAAGTCACATTTAAGAGGGTTGACTTCGATGTTGATCAAACATGAAAATGGTTATCAGAGAAAATTACTGGAAATTAAATTACAGATTCTTCACAACTCAATAAGTGGGGAGAGAAAAACTAAAAATTCATTTTGGCTGGATAAAATTGATACTAATGGAAAAATCACTTTGTTCTCAAATCCAGACAGATCTTAATGATGGTCTCCATGTCATTCCGAGCCACTGTCACTGGGACTTTCATGCTTACTCTTGTTCCATTTTTTCGAAGGCAGTCAAAGGGTACTCCTTACAATACGAATTGGGTCATGTCACTCCCCTGCTTAGATGTTTCCACCATTTCCAAGGACACTTAGCATTAAATATAAAATCCTTACTATGACTTACAAGGCCCCTGTTCCTCTAGCCTCTGTCAGCTCCCAAACCTTGTATTTTATCTTTCTCCCTTCTGCCTACGGAACAAAAGCAGCAGAGGCCTGTCTTTGTTTTCTTAAAGTACCAGGAAACTGCCCCAAGACTTGATTTGGTTCACGCTGTGACTGCTGCCTGGGGACTCTCCTTCAGCTCCGCTACATCAACTCATGTTCATCTCTAAGACCTCAGAGTGCCCTGTAACACCTCACTTCCCATCTAAATTAGGTTGTCCATGTTGCTCTATCTCCAGAGATCCTGTACATTCTTTTGCTACCTACACATGAATATGTGTGTTTATTTGTTCAAAGTCTGTTTCCCACACTAGATTTCAAGTGCCATGAACTCCGGGACTATACTGCTTTTGTACATTGTCACACCCCAGTTCCAAGCACAATACCTGACACATAGAGGTAGACACATAGAAAATATTTAATGATGATGAGTAAATGAACTGCTTTCTACTCCCCACCCCATGGCTCGAAAGCTGCAGACTCCACTAGGTGCACCTGAACCCCCCCCCACTTCTCCCATCACAAGTCATATTCCTTCTCTTCAGGAAGTAAGCAGTTTCTCCCAAGGCATTTTTTCTTCCCTCTGTTAGACTGTAAACACCTATAGGGCATGGGGCATGTTTGTTCACTTTTCTGCCTTCTCTGTAATGTCTAGCATACTGACTTGCACTTTACAGATTCTTTTAAATAAAAACAAACAAGATGCTTGACTTTACTCATGTATGTTGTCTTAGTCTGCGCCTACACTGGTAAATTGCATCTTCATATTTTTAAATAAGCAAAGGATATTGAGAAGGGGAAAGAAAGAAAGAAAAAGAAGGAAGGAAGGAAATAAAAATAGATGATAGAAAAAAAGGAGGTGGAAAACATGAGGGGAAAGGAAAATAGGAAAGGAAAAGAAAAAGGGAGAGGTAAAGGATGGAATTACTCATGATATTATAATTAATGAAATGGATTTGAAGTTCTAATTATTAAAAATGAAGTAGAACCCCTGTAAGTTGACCACCCAAGGGACTGTAACAAACTGGTCAACATAAGGAACTAGAACTACTATACTGATACGTACATGTGGTGCATGTCTAATCCATGCAAAGTAGGTCAACTTAAGGAGGTGGTTGGTGTTAGGGAGGTGGTCAGTTATGGATGTTCTGCTGTAGGTAGTTTAAAATTTTTTCTCCGTTCTCTTCTCTCAGCTATAATTGTATTTGATTACTTCTGCAACCTAAGCTTTTGCTAAAACTTGATGGGTGTGGCGGTGGTACTTCATTTTTAATTCTTGCAGGTCTAGCTCATGCCTCCTCCATTAGACCTGGGCATGTTGGAGCAACAATGCTGGGAACAGCCCTGTCTCACAGGTGGGAATGCTAACGCTGCAATGATTGGCCATTTGGACCAGAGAAGTATCAGGAAGCTCAACCCTGGGCCATGAATGGACCCGACTGCCAAGGAATTCAAAGGCCTATACTCAATTCAGAAACCTCACAATCTAAGTGTGAGTATGTCCTTTGGTCCAATTGGCTCTCAGAATTTATCTGAAGGAATTTCTTTTTCACAAGTGGCTCTACTCTTTCAATCAATTAAATAATGACCTCTCAATAGTCAATCATTGTTCCATTCTCCTTAAATCAATTTCTACTAAGAAATAACTATTCAATTGAAATGGCTATCAAGTGAGTCAAAGTGTAAATGAAGACTAGTTTAAAACACTATTAATATCCTGAAAAATATATATCCCTTTTCGTAGAAATGAAAGAATTAAATTGGTTGGTGGAAAGGAAGCATCTAAGTAGACAGTTCAGCCTTCAGTTCAGCATTAAATTACCTCATAGTAGTTTCCAATTAGTGAATCAATTCAAGTCCTACCAGATTTTTCTCTATTTTCCTACTCACTCATCTGATCCCCTTGGGGGAGATAGAGCATTAAAGGAGCTGAGACTTGTATGGGATCTTGGGGGAAGAATGGTGGGCAGTGAAAAGTATCCTGAGGCAGATGTCTGAATGCAGTTCCCCCTCTGCCAGTAATTACTGCCAACTGGGGTCAATCAATCAAGTCTCCACTCTGGGCCATCGTCTCCTAAACTTGGATCGTAATCTTGAAGATTACTTGCAGCTTTTACTTTTCAAGAGTCATATATTATCTGGGCTCATTGATTCAATAATTCCTCTTCAAGTGCTTTAATGGGAATATACTCCTCCAGCCTGGGTGCGTGAGGGATGGAGAACTCCGGCTCCCAGGGCGTTTGCTCCTTGTTCCTTGATTTGTGGTTCAGAATCTGTCCCTCTGTAATTTCCTCAGTCAGGTTCTTATCTAGCCACATGGCAGCTGTTTTCAATATTTAAAGATTGTATCTTGGCCTTCATTTTCTAAGTTAAACCTCTCCACTTCTTTTCACTCTGTGTAAATGATTTATTGACATGTCAACATCCCTGTGCTTATGCTGGCCCCATCCTAGGTCATCAATGCTCAGCTTCAAGTGTAATTCTCTAAATTGTATTTCTTTTCTGTAATCTCAGCAGATAGCTCAAAGAGCATGTCCAGTGATGGAGGCAGATACCTCTCCAGGTGGCTGGAGTGTGTCAGTAATGAATGGCACGCATTGGCTGTTGATATGGTGATCGTGGTGGGTGCTGTTTAGACCAGCTGCTCCCACTGTTGCTGCTTCCAGCCGAGCCTGCACTGGAATTCAGACTTTGCAAGTATAGTATATGATGGACCAGAATTAATCTTGACACACAGGCATTGTTTATTCTGCGTGAGGTGATTTCCATGAAGGAAGCAGCTTGTGGGGAGATTTTGGTGCCAGCACATCTGATGATGGGAATGTGAAATAGTGAGGACTCGAGGCATCAGTCTACAGCAGGGGTCCTCAAACTACGGCCCGTGGGCCACATGGGTTTGGTGTGAATTGTATTTGTTCCTGTTTTGTTTTTTACTTCAAAATAAGATATGTGCAGTGTGCATAGGAATTTGTTCATAGTTTCTTTTTTTAAACTATAGTCCAGCCCTCCAACGGTCTGAGGGACAGTGAATTGGCCCCCTGTTTAAAAAGTTTGAGGA
>CAUYRH010047723.1:0-15156 GCA_963574655.1 Perodicticus potto | reverse complement strand
GTTTTTTACTTCAAAATAAGATATGTGCAGTGTGCATAGGAATTTGTTCATAGTTTTTTTTTTTTTAAACTATAGTCTGGCCCTCCAACGGTCTGAGGGACAGTGAATTGGCCCCCTGTTTAAAAAGTTTGAGGACGCCTGATCTAGACCTTTCATATTCAGAAAAATATATGACTTCTACATATACTTTCTTGGAGAAAAGTATTCAAGGTGGTATCTATTAAAATAAAAGAGAGGATGAAAGGATAAACAAAGTGTGGCATATACATACAATGGATTATTATTTAGCTGACATTATGCAAAGTAATACAAGCCATGCACAAAATGACAAATATTGTATGATTCCACTTCTATCTGGTACCTAGCACAGTCAAATTCATAGAGACAGAAAGTAAGAAGGTGATTGTCAGGGCTGGGGAAGGAGGAGTGGGGAGCTAGTGTTTAATGGGTAGGGGTTTCAGTTTGGGAAGATGGAGAAGCAATGGAGATGGATGATAGTGCTGGTGACAGAGCAATATGAATGCACTTAATGCCATTGAACTGTATAAACAACAAATGGCCAAAATGGTACATTTTATGTTATGTAGTCACAATGAGAGAGCGAGAAAGAAAGGAACAATCTATGAAAAAAAATACATGGTAGGAAAGGAGTAGTATGTGAAAACACCAGTAAAACTGATAAAGTAATTGCTAATTAAGAGGTACTGGAGCTTAGTGCTGTTCTTTAAAATGGATTTTAAAAGAGAAGAGAAATGATTTTTTAAAATCCTATTTTTGGTTTGATTATTTTTTAAAAAGTGGGCATATTGGGCCCCATCAACTTGGGCTCAGCAGAAATTCTCAGCTGCCTCAAAGTGAGACATTAAAAATCAGACGGTAGGAATGGCCCAGGGTTGATCATGGGAGTAGTTGGCCAAGAGGGTGGTGGAAGTTTGGGAGTTGGAGAGAGCATTGTTGACATGGCCAATCATAGTTCAATGTTCATGAAGTTTCATGGAAAGCTAAAAGGAATTGGTCTAATTTTGGGGTCTGGTGAGCTATTTGGAGGATATAAAGAGATCAAGGTACAGATCCAGTGGGAATGACAGAACAGAATAAAGATATGGAAGCTTGAGATCAGAGAGGGGCATTTCAATTTTTCAGAGCCTAAAACAGAGCAATTTTTTTGATGCAGAGTCTAACATGTTAGTCTCTACAACAGAAGCTTTGGAGGTATTGAAGTTAAGAAAACTTCAGTCTTGTGTGTGATGTCACTGGTCAGGATGTGTGGACATGTGAAGAAGGAAGACTGTGGACCCGAACCTTAAGTCTCAGGAGAAGACGGCAGCGTGCGGGAGGATGGGAGGAGCCTGGTCCCAGTGGGTAAAGGAGAAGACGACGGACAGAAAGAACTACATCAAAAGGTGGGGGAGAAACAGCCGCCCGCATTCACCTGCTGTAGTGCTAAGTGCTGACAATGGCATGTTTTCAATGTCGCAACTAATTTGATAGTATTTGAAATCACAAATGCCTATTTCAAAACATCATCCGTAGTATACGTGTGTGTTGGGATGACCCATATCACACGGTTATCATAATAGAACTTTCAGGGTTTCCTCAATTTCTTACTATTAGAGATAAAAGGTTTTAGGGATCATTTGTATATTTTCAATATGTTACTTTAAATATGTGATAAGCTCCAAATTTTTTTTCTAGCAAAGTATGGGAAATGTATGGATATTATTATATATGAGTAGATGAAAATAGTCAAGAGTTTTGTCTTGTGTTAGTTCTACACAAGTTCTGTTTAAAAGTTTTCTGAAGAAAGTTCTAAGAAAATTCTGAAAATAGGCTCTTAAAGCATTTCCCTACTAGAAATATGAAGAAACCAGCCTAATGAAAAATATTTCAAATTTTGGTTGAGTTCAACTCCTGCAATCAGAATCAAGTAAAGTTTATTAAGTACTTAAGCATTTTCTACTTACCCTAGGTTATTTCAATACATTATTTTCTTTAATAGCAACACTTCATTTCTTACAATGTTGCTTATGTATTATTGCCCCATTCTACAGATGAGAAAAAAGGTTCAGAGAAGTTAAGTGATTTAGTTACATGGAACAGATACAGTGGAACCTGAAATTCAACTCAGTGCCCTTGACATTTAGTGTTGTGTTCTTTCTGCTATTCCATGATCTTAATGACAAAGTTTCCAAAGGAAAAGGAATAATTACATCCAGGATAAGATAAAAAGACTGTGAAGAGAGGGACAGAAGAGATATTTGTGTTTAATTAGGCTATCGTAGATAACATTGCTATCTTCTATCACATAGAAATTAAGCTGTATTTATGCATGATATTATACCTATCATAGTTTTGAACTAGACGGCCACGTCATTAGGAAAAATGGTAAGAAGATCGTCACAGGGTTGGTAACTATAAGAAGGTGTTTAAGGGAATGGCTGAGCCATAGAGGAAAGAGGGAAGTGTAATGCAAGGAGCATGTTGACCTGAACTCTGTAGCCTGCAAGACAGAGAACATGAAAGATGTGTGTGTGTGTACACATGTGTATTTCCTATGAATTTTAACATGTCATTTGCTACTACCTAGGAAGTACAAATTTTCTGAAATATCTTACATATCATTTTATTACAAAATTTGAACATATATAAAATTTATAAAATAGACTTTGTTCATCCTACTAAAGGATTGTTTAGTTTACATAAGTACCATCACAGTTTACATATTATGTGATTTGTATTTGACCTAGAAATATGTATTAGTCCTTTAGCGATGTGAAGCTATCTGTCTGTATGAGTTTCTGGAGAGCATAGACCTTCTTTCTTATCTTTATACTAAGATTCTTCATATTTTATGGCTTGTGGTTCCTGTGAGAATTTGATGAAAACTAAGAAGCTTCTTCCAAGCAGAATAGAAATATGCATAAATGCAAATAGTCTTGCATTCCACGCCAGAGGTTTATGAACTTTTTGGCACCAACTGACAGACTTTCTGGGGTTAAGAACCACTTGGCACCATTCCTGCGGCACAGTGAGTGTCCTTGGTCTTTCTTCATGTAGAATGAGATGCAAAGTGTACAGTGGGGGAATGAACACATCACTCCATAGCTAAAGCTGGTTTCTTCATTCACTGCCACTCTGGCTCCTTCCAAAGCCCTCACTCAGACTAAAGGCAGGGGGCAGGGTGATACTCTCTGTGGAGAAATAGGCAATCAGTCCTTTTAATGAAACTCTTTTGATATATCCACTCTGGTTTGGAAAATTTTGAATTAGAAATAAGCAATAAAGCTTCAATTTTTAAAAAATCTCCAAGGAACATGAAGCATTCTCACTATGTCTCTGAACTTTTGCATCATCAAGCCCCATCTACAAAGAATGGATCAAGATGGGGGGAAGTTCAATGAAAGCCTGGAATAAAAAAAACTAGTGGGAGTGTTTATACACATTAATTATGATAAATCCCACTGATTTTACATTTTGACATAGCTGTTATGTCTCAGCTCAAGTTAGCCATGGAAGGAGTGGTATTAGAAAAAAGCCAGTGAATTAGATGCTGCCAAGAATATGTCTTGTCAGTGGCTTAGAGAGTGGTCTCTTGAAAACTTAGCTTTCAGACTCAGGACACGAACTGGCACAGAAGAGCATCATTTGTAAACAGACAAACTTTGAGGCCATTTTCGGTTTGTGCTTTATTAGATTAAATTAATGGACAGTCTGTGTAGAAGCATATAAATTTTTTTATTTTTTTGAAACAGAGTCTCACTGTCACCCTGGGTGGAATGCCATGGTGTCATAGCTCACAGCAACCTCAAACTCTTAGACGCAAGTGATCCTCTTGCCTCAGCCCAGTAGCTGGGACTAGAGGCACCTGCCACAATGCCAGGCTAGTTTTTCTAGTTTTAGTAGAGACCGAGTCTTGCACTTGCTCAGGCTGGTCTCAAACTCTTGAGCTCAAGTGGTCCACCTGCCTCTGCCTCCCAGTGTGCTGGGATTACAGGTGCGAGCCACTGCGCCCAGCTAAGGACATCAATTTTTACAGCAGACTTTATTATTTTTCACTGATGTACTATTTCCTTCTCCTTCTAGGTACAAGTTAGGATTGCACTTTTCACTCCCTTGATGTTAGTTGAGACCGTTAGACTTTCTTTAGCCAGTGAAGTTTGAGAGAAATGAAATCTAACAGGCATGACCCCTTGTCCCTTTCCATCAGCCTCACTGACCTATGACATTTCAGATGATGAAATTCCAACCCTTTTCTCCATGAGGGAAGAAGACAAGGAGAAGGAGCCCCTGCCAACTTATAACAGACACACAGCGGAAACAAGACAACATCTTGGTTGTTACACAGTATTGGTATTTAGGGTTGTTTATTACAACAGCATAACCTAGCCTGTGATGCCTGCTATTGGTGAAACTTTCATTTAAACAATGCAAACAGATTAATGCCCTAGTGAGTGCTGGGCAACATAAAGGGGGAGTTAGCAGTGCCTTACATTTTTTTTGTTTTTAATTTTTTTTACTGTTTGGGATTCATCGAGTAGAAGAAACCAGGTTACACGGATTCCATTTGTTAGTAAAGTCCCTCTCGTACTTGCATCTTGCCCCCAAAAGGTGTGTCACACACTGAGACGAAAATATGGAAGACTTCATGACTTTGCGTGTCATCCTTGCACAGGGGCCATGCTAATCTTCTCTGTAGCGTTCCAGTTTTAGTGCACGTGCTACTGAAGCGAGTGCAGAAGTGCCTTCCTTTTGATGGCTTACTTTTACTATTCCTCCATAGGAACATTTCAGCCAGTTGTCCTGGGATTGTTGGCTATTCTGCAAAGCAAATATATGTGTGCAAACATATCCCCATGATGCTGCCTTAGAGAATTCACAGTGGCTACGCTGGCCCAGTGGCCCAGACAAACAAACAACATTTGCTTCCTTTTCTCTCTCCTTTTCTCTGATAGCTGGCGAGTACCGGAGTTTTTCAGCTCCCTCCACTGAGACAGTGGTGACAATGATCCTGTTGTTCTCTGGAGGCCCCGTGTCATGGTTAAGTCGCTTGAAACTGTTTAATAATCTGTGCAGGTCTTGTTGGGTTGTGAAATCCCAGAGCCACTTCATTGTGCTTTATCTTCCACCTCTCTCATTTTTTTCCATGAACAGAAGAGTCTCTCAGGATCTTTATAAAGCATGTCCATCACAGACTTGGCTATAGTGGGAAAAAGCTTGGGGAAAATACTTTCACCATTAGCACTGGCACAACCTGAACAAATAAGAATAGAAGACAGCAGCAAGTGATAAATAGCTTAGTTTTAGATTCTAACACTTTAGCAGCGGTTACCTTCTGATTTGAAAGAAGATGATATACAAGGCTGGACAATTAAGTTCACAAACTCATCTTACAAAAAGTGCTACAAGCCTGATCACTGAGTATCATGACAGTCACCCTCGAAATACTCTGCTTAGGAAGCTATGAAATAATGCCAGTGCCTTGTCCAGCCCTCAAAGCATTTTTTCTGGGATGAGTTCATCACTTTGATTGTCTGACTCCATAGAGGAGGAGAGGCAAATGTTGCAGGTGAGCAGCTTACATACAACCCAAAAGGGGGATTGGATGGTTTCTCCCTCACCTAGAGTCTAAGCCTCAACTTCTCGAGGACCAGACTAAGAAAGGAAAGAAACAAAATGAATAGTAATGATAGCAGCAATCACAACAAACTCTTCACAGTCCCCACTTAGAACAAACCTTGTTGTTCACCTGATATGCATCCCCCCTTTTCTTTGCTAGTGGAACCACACTTGGTTGAGCGATGATATGCCTCACTTCTGTTGATGAATTAGGATTCCAAGACAATCCCGACTTTCCTATCTTCTCTTCGTTAGCCTCCCTTACAGCTAGGGGCAGTCATAGGTTCAAGTTTCAGCAGTAAGATTTAAAGGGGAACTTCCCAGGACAGAGGGGAGGTTTCTTGAATGTAAATGTCATAATTGAATAACTGGGCCAGTGGGAATCATCTTCTGACCATGAAGGAAAAGAAAAGAAATTGCAAGGAACATTGGTTAATTACTGGGCCAAAGTCAGCTGCTGCTGACCTTCAGTCTTGTGACTGAAGAAAAATGAACCCCTATTTGTTTTATTTTATTGATTTAGAAGCTAAAAGCACCCACAATCTCAGACTGTCCTTCTTATAAAAATAATATTGTTTCAATGATGACAGCCCTTTTTACTACACAGACCTATTAGCTCTTAATTATTGCAAATGTCTCTATTTCAGCAGAGAATCTTGGCTTTACCAAAAATGTTACTTTTGGCCAGATGCAGTGGCTCATGTCTGTAATTCCAGCACACTAGAAGGCTGAGGCTCAGGTGGTTTGCTTGAGCTCAGGAGTTTAAGACCAGCTTGAGTAAGTGCAAGACCCCATCTCTAAAATAGCCAGGTGTTGGGGCAGGTACCTGTAGTTCCAGATACTCAGGAGGCTGAGCTAAGAGGATTGCTTGCCAGAGTTTGAGGTTGCTATGAGCTATAATGTCAAGGCACTCTATCCAGGGTGACAGAGTGAGACTCTGTCTCAAAAAATAAATAAATAAATAAATAAAATAAAACCTCACTTTTTTCCATAAAATTGATGAAGCCAATTGTTCAATGCCATGAAGGCTATGTTAACCAGTTTGATGAAAACATTTCAAATTGTGTATAAAACCAGCACACTGTACCACATGATTGCATTAATGTATACAGCTATCATTTAATTCAAAAAAGTCATGAAAAAATTGCTCTGAAAGTAGTTTTTCCTCGGCTATAAAAAAAATAAGGTGATGCCATCTTTATAATGAACCATTTCTCCTTGTAATCTGATTTCCCCCAACCCCTCATATACATACACTCATTCATAGTTTCAGAGATGACCGACGTGTGTCTCAGATCATTCTTTACACAAATAGGTGGCATGTAAAAATCTTCACTGGCATTGTTCACAGTCTCCTAAAGTTTCCCATTTCCACATATATACATCACGGTTTCCTCCTTTCCATATTGTAAAGCTAAGAGATTCTACAAACAGGTGGGAAAGTGGTTTACGCATGATCACATACAATAAGACTCACTGGCTGTTCAGAACCAAGTCCCTTAAGGCAAGGTGTAAGGCAGCACCAGCCCAGATTGAATTATTCTAAAGAAGTGTTTTTTAAGGCACATTCCAGAGAAAATGATTTCCATGAGGCACTTCTGAAAAAGATAAATAAGACTTTCTAGGGCAAATAATGAGAGAAACATTGCATACATCATTGCACTTTTAGAGGATTTTTTAGTCTTCCTTTTTAGTCCATTGCACTTTTAAAGGATTTTTTAGTCCTATGTTGCTGGTGACCACAGTGCCTTTGACCATGTTGCTTTTTTTCTGAAGACATTCTTCTCTTTTCTTCCTCAGCCTCAACTTGTCCTTCATTCTCAGTGCCATTATTTCATCTTGATCTTCCCTGACCAGATCATAATCTTCTCTTGTGCATGCTTGATAGCACCATGTTCCTCTCCAAAGCAGTACTACAATTAAAATTGTGTGTTATTGGTAAAATTGAGTGATGAGTCTATTTTTCTCACTAGATTGTTGTAAATTCTATAAAGACAAGGACTTTTCTTTGTTTTGCCTAGCAGAGTAGCTCTGAGGCATGGGGAACACTTAATAAATAGCTGTCAATGGAATGAATGACCACAGGAGACATATTTACATGTTAATGGCTCAGAAATATCCTGTAGTCAAGAGATCTGACTAATTTTGCTTAACTCTACATTTTCCACATTTGTTGGAACTACAGAAGTTTCTTTTTCATGTAATTTCCATTAATATCCTACAAAATAAGGGCTCTAAAAACCATACATTAATAAACTCCTTTCCAAG
The DNA here is from genome assembly GCA_963574655.1 of Perodicticus potto. Lineage (NCBI taxonomy): Eukaryota > Metazoa > Chordata > Mammalia > Primates > Lorisidae > Perodicticus > Perodicticus potto. The sequence continues at coordinate 7,272 of CAUYRH010047723.1, read as the reverse complement.
GAAAATTTGCCATCCATTTTTAATGTTTTAGAAATCTAAAGGAGGCTTGGAATTTATTTGTCTAACTCACATATTTTGCAGAGAAGGAAGGCAAGGCGCAATAATTAAGTGTCCTTTCTAAGAACACAGGTATTAGTCACGGTTCTCCAGAGAGACAAAACTAGTGGTGTATATGGTAGGAGATTAATTAGAGGAAATTGAATCACATGATCACCGAGGTGCAGAAGTCTCATGACAGGCTGTCTGTAAGCTGGAGCACCAGAGAAGCCAGTGGTGTGACTTAGTCCAGAAGCTTGGGAACCAGGGAAACTGATGATTCAGCCTCCAGGCTGAGGCCAAAGACCAAGAACCCCTGAAAAGCCACTGGTACACGTCCCAGAGGCCCAAATCCAAAGAAACAGGAATCTGATAAGTAAGGGCAGGAGGAAAAAGCACAGCCTGATCCAGAAGGGAAGAGAGAGCAGAGGGAGAGTCCATCACTCCTCTCCTGCTTGTTTGTCCCAGCCAGGCCCCCGCTGGCTGGATGGCCCCCACACAGTAAAGACTAGTCTTCCTCTCTCGGTGCACTGACTCAGGCAGTCGCCTCTGGAAACACCCTCACACACACACACTCTCAGAAGCAATGCTTCCACCGCCATTCAGGCATTCCTCATTCCATGTAAAATTAGCCATCACAGCGCGTAACTGGTTATTGGCAGAGAAAAAGACTAAGAATCAGCTCTTCTGATGCCCAGTCCCATGATCTCTCCATGTCCTTGCATTATTTCCCTAAAGACAGAATTATGTGAAATTCAGTTATAAAACAGAGTAGGAAAAGTCCTGACAGGATGTTAGGCATTTCATTTTGAGCCATTCTAGCTTCTCTTCCATTTCATTGAGGCTTTTATTTGTGACTTAACTCATGTAACATTTATTTAGACTTAGTCATTTAACATTAATGACTATAATGTTAAAACCTATAATAGTGACGTTGAATTTAATCCTTAGGGAATCCCTTTAACTCTACAAAATGTCAGCCTCCACTTTCCATCATACCCCCCCTTTTCTGGTCTACTCTAATCTGGCCAGCAATATTATGGCTCAAAGAAGAGTTTACTTTCTTTGCTTATCTCACAACCCCTTTTCCCCAGCAGTTCTTTTAATTATGAAGATTTTTACATTCAATTTGCAGGACCTCAATGAGTTCCTAACAAGTGGTGTCAAGGAAGGGAGTGATCCATCAGTGGCATCCTGGTGCTCTAACAGAGGTTGACTTTGCTACCTCATTAGCCTGACTCAGATCTGGCAGGAGATTGTTAGCTCACAGGTGCTTGGGTGCAAAGATTTATTTCTGGGCTTTTGGCTGAGAAACTTGTTTCACAGATACTCCTTCTGAATTTGGTTATTTTAGTAAAATGTGTTTAGGTCTCTCTCTCTCTGTACAAAGTGTGGCTCTGAGTATCATCTACAGATGGACTCATTTGTGCAAAGAACAAATATTTAGAGGCATTGCCTGTGTGATGGGCCCTTGATCAATTCATCATGAATTGACTTGAACTCCTGGGTCCAAGCAAACCTCTCCCCTCAGGCTCTTGAGTAACTGAGACCATAAGCATTTTCCACTGTGCCTAGTTCACAGACACTTCTTTTTAAGAAAAAGAAATAGGACCCATAAAATATCTTTATTATATTTTATTTTTTAAATGAGGTTTGCTTATAATCGGTAATATGATATTACAAGATAATAAATGAGAGGTGTAGTGGTATGTGCCTGTGGTCCTAGCTACTTGGGAGGCTGAGGCAGAAGGACTACTTGAGCCCAGAAGTTCAAGGTTATAGTGAGCTATGATCTCACTGCTGTACTCCAACAGAGTGATAGAGTGAGCCCTTGTTTCAGAAAAAAAGCAAAAGAAATGAAGAAAATGATGAGGTGACACAAAATAGTAGGGAGCAAGAAAAGTCAAAAACAGTAAATGATAGGAAATTGATAAAGAGCCTCGTGTCCCCAACCACAGAGACTGTTTACCATGACATGGAGCCACTCAGCAGGGGCTTCCTCTTCTTTGCACAACTGAGTCCATCTGTAGATGATACTCGGAGCCACACTTTGGACAAGTTTTAGGGAGTCCTTGGCCCTGTTCTGCTATTTATCCACCAGCACCAGGATTTGTTCACCCTCTATCCTTCACCCCTTCACCCCTTCTACCTCCTTCTCCCCCACATTCACACACATTGGGAAGCAGGGTTAAGGAACTGTGCAAAGACATAGCTCCAGTTTTAAAATACAATTATTGCTTGAAAATTGTGATTGTGGATTTTTTCAGATTATAACTTACCTAACAAACCATTGGAGGGCTAAAAGTATTAAACCTCAGTGCCTTGAGGTAGGTCAGGTATAATTCACATAGAAATCAATCCAGCTTACCACGTGTTATACGGAGTCACCATTATGTGCTAAATTATAGAGAGAGCAACACAGACAAATCAGAGCAATCAGGACAAAGCCTTAGGACTTCCTACTCTAAAGAAGAAAAAAGAGACGGGAACAAGTATTTAGAGGCATTGCCTGTGTGATGGGCCCTGGGTCAATTCATCATTTCCTTTAAACTGCAGAGTCGATTCGAGTACAGAGTTCATTCAATTCCTAGGACAGTGCCTGGTGGGGCATGGGGTCTTTGTAAATATTTGCCAAATGAAGGCATGAATATATAGACCTATGAGGAGTTTGAAACTCAGAGGAGTCACATGATTGTTCGAGGCTTGACCGTTATCGAGCTTCCTCTGTGCCTGGCTGTGGTAGTGAAGAAGCTCAGCCGACACGTTGTCAGCTGTGCAGGCCCCGGCTCAGCAGACATGAGTTTATGTTCTGCTCTATCAGAGTCACCAACACAGGACCATAAGAACAAGTGGCTTCACATCGCTGAGCTGCAGTTCCCTCATACATGAAAGGAAGATGAGAGTACCTGTATTTCAGGGATGTTGTGAGGATTAAGTACAATAATATATAAAGGACTGGGCATTGTGACTGATACAGAATAGCAGAGACAAAATTAAATTGTACCCAGCTGTGATAGGATGAATAATGTCTCCCCAAAGACGCCCAGGTCCTAATCTCCAGAACCTATGACTGTGTTAGCTTACATGACAAAAGGGACTCTTGCGGTGTGATTAAGTTGAGTCTTTTCAGGTAGAGAGGTTACCTGAATTATGCGAGTGGACTGGACATAATGACAAAGATTTACATGAGTGAGGGTTGGAGTAAGAGCAGGAGAAGTGACAACACAAGCCAGGGTGAAAGTGACATGGCCTTGAAGAAAGGACACCGGGCAGGCTCTGGATGCCGGAAGGCTAGGACAGAATGCTTCCTTAGAGCATGCAGAAGGAACAAAGCCCAGCCAGTACCTTGATTTTAGCCCAACAAGCCCCATGTTGGACATCCTGTCTTCCGAGCTGTAAGCCACTACCTGCTTCACTTTATGACAGCCGGAGAAGGTAATACAGCAGCACACACTCTCTTCTTTACAACCTTGCTTCCTTCTGCAAATTCAGAATTAAATAAGAAAGCAATCTGAAGATTGGCAGCCTGGTGTTTTTTTTTGTTTTTTTTTTAATCCCTATTCCATTTCCCCTGCTGTTTGTTCCTCCTTTTGTGGCCAGATGATTTAGCAGGTCTGTCTGCTCTGTCTGATCACCCCTTCCGTGGCTGCTACTTTGGGAGTTACGTGGAAAGAGAAAGCAAAGAGACAGGAGAGAAGAAAAAGAGGCATTGGCAGAAATAGAGATTTTTCTTTCTTTCTTTCTTTTTTTTGTGATGAAAGGCAGACCCTCTGTATCTGTGGGTAATATCTTTCTAAGTTAGAAAATGTATGCCTCCCTTGAGAGGGTTGTGTTTTTCTCTACCCTTTTCCAAACATGCCTCTTCATACCTCTTCCTCTTGTCCTCCAGACACAAACACAGAGCAATTTGGAGAATCTGCAAGATTCTTCTCATGAACTTTTAACTCCAAATCCCCCGTATAGGTTTGTCTGCAGTGTTCTTTATAACATGCCTCCTAAAAAAAAAAAAAAAAAAAACAAAAAACAAACAAAAAGATGTTATTCTAGTGAATATGTGGGGATGGCTCCAATCTTTGTTTAAAGGTATTCATTCATTTATTCACTTATTAATTCAAAAAATATATACTTTGGGAACTTTGTATGTGCAAAACACTCTCGTGAAGAATACAATGGTGAGTGAATAGGTCAAACAGGATTCCTTCCCTCATGCACTTAAATTCTAATGAAAGAGACAGATACAAGTGAATAAATTCAAAACGTGTGTTAAAAGAATTACAGATTATACTAAAGAAGTGAATCAAGGGCTGAGATAGCTAATAGGATATTTGGGAAGTGGGAAGTGGGGAGAAGGCTGCTTTAGATAGGCAAGTTAAGGAAAAGTCTAGACATTTAAGCTGAGACTGCCTAAAAGGATGAGTAGGAGGAGCCTTGTGAAGGATAAAGGTGCTGCGGAAAGCATTCCCAGAAAAAGGCATGACACGTGCAAAGGCTCTGAGCCAGAGACCAGTTTAGAATTTCCAGGAGTTGAAAAATGATCTAGTTGGAACACAGTTGAGTAATAGCATGTTTCAAAGTGTGTTTGAAGCTACAGCAAGAATTAGGTCATGGAGGCTCTTATAGGCAATGGTAGGGAATTTGGTTAAGGTTGTATACAGTCAAGAGCAATTAGAAATCTTCAGCACGCAGTGATATTAGCTGATGTGTGTTTAAGAAGGTCACGCTTGTGGTTATTTGGAGAATGAATTTGAGAAGGGCATGACTGAAACAGGAAGACTGGTTTTCCGGCTTTTGCAGTACTGCAAGGTAGTGATTGAAATGAAGGACCAAGGAATCTGGGCTGAGCAAGATGGGACAAGTGGTGGTGATTACATGGGCTTGTTAGTGTGCCGGGTCTGGACAGGCTGAAGGCTGGTTGCACTGGCCAGCATCTGAATAAAGGGTGGTGGTGGCTCGGCGCCTGTGGCTCAACAGGCTAAGGTGCCGGCCACGTACACCTGAGCTGGCGGGTTTGAATCCAGCCCGGGCCCGCCAAACAACAATGATGGCTGCAACCAAAAAATGGCTGGGCGTTGTGGTGGGTGCCTATAGTCCCTACTACTTGGGAGGCGGAGGCAGGAGACTCGCTTGAGCCCAGGAATTGGAAGTTGCTGTGAGCTATTATGCCGTGGCACTCTATCCAGGGTGACAGGTTGTGGCTCTGTCTCAAAAAATAAAAATAAAAATAAAAAAAAAGGTGGGGTGGTGGTGAAAGAGAAGGAAAGTTGAGATTTTAGACATGGGGTAGTTTGGGCATGGGAAGGAAATGGATGTGTGAACTGCATTGAAAGGAAAGACTGCTTCTACAAATGAGGAGTTCAAAGAGGCCAGGATATTGAATGATTTTTTCACGAATATATTGAAGTTATCAGGAAACATGAAGAGGTTGAGGTGGAGACCCCTGTGAGCCAGGAGCAGACTAAAAGGAGTTGACAGATAATGGCAGGAGGAGGGGATATAAGCAGTATCTAGATGGCATGTATCTCAAAAGAGTAGGAGGACATGTGCCTGTGAGAATGTATATAGATATGCGTATGCATGTGTACACAGAGAAAGCGAAACGGTCTGGAAATTGCAATAGAGAGCAAGCAATATTTTTACACTATCCCTGTCCCTGACATACAGGAGATATGAGAGGGAGAGAACAACAATTGATTCTTAGCTGCCTCTTTAATGCCAGTGGTGGGGGGGGAGAAAAATCAGAGCCATTTTGGTAACAACCTAAGCCAAGTGAAGGAGAGTCGCAGCTGCAGACATGGGCCATGTGCACATATATCATTACTCTTCAGCGGGGAGGGCATCAAGGCCAGCCTGTGGAAAGTACTTATCAGAGTCTCAGAACCTGGTGTCAGTAAACATTTGAATTAGATGACTAACTGCCCATGCTTACCAAGCGAAATACTTAGTGCAATCAGGCTTCCTAAGGACTTGTCAACAAGGAGATGTGTAGAGAAGAGGCTTCCAGGTGTCGTTTCAGAGGATGTTAAAGTTCTTCCGGTGAAATGTTTCTTGTAAGTTTGTCTATGTGGCCCAAATTAGTAAACTCAAGGAGGCAGAGAAGATCAGACCTACAGAACTTGAATCTGAAATGTGGCAACTTTATGAAGCTTGTAAGTGATTGTCCCAGAAAAGTCCTTACCTTTATCTGGCATCTTTCTTTTTTTTTAATTTCTTTTCTTTTCTTGTCTCCTTTCCCTTCTTTTCTTTCTTTTTTGACATTTCTATTATTTATTTATTTGTTTATTTATTTTACTTTTTTTTTAATTTTTATTAAATCATAATTGTGTACATTGGTGCAATCATGGGGCACAATATGTGGACTTTATATACAATCAAAAATATTTTCATTAAACTATTTAGCATAGCCTTCATGGCCTTTAAATCACTATAGGAAGAAATTTATGTTCTACTCTTAGTAATTTTCACTTGTACCCTTGTAAGATGCACCATAAGTGTGATCCCACCAATCACCCTCCCTCCACCCAACCTCCCCCCTCCCCTCCCCTCCGCTCCCTTGCCCCCCTCCCCATTTCTTGTGCTATAACTGAGTTTTAGCCTTCATATGAAAGCTACAGATTAGTTTCATAGTAGGGCTGAGTACATTGGATACTTTTTCTTCCATTCTTGAGATACTTTGCTAAGAAGAATATGTTCCAGCTCCATCCATGTAAACACAAAACAGGTAAAGTCTCCATCTTTCTTGAAGGCTGCATAGTATTCCATGGTGTACATGTACCACAATTTAGTAATCCATTAATGGGTTGATGGGCACTTGGGCTTCTTCCACGACTTAGCAATTATGAATTGGGCTGCAATAAACATTCTGGTACAGATATCTTTATTGTAATGTGATTTTTGGTCTTCTGGATATATACCTAGTAAAGGAATTATAGGATCGAATGGCAAATCTATTTTTAGATCTCTAAGTATTCTCCAAACATCCTTCCAAAAGGAATATATTAGTTTTCATTCCCACCAGCAAAGATTTAAACTTAAGACATGAAACTATAAAAATACTAGAAGAAAGTGTAGGGAAAACTCTCGAAGGAATCAGCCTGGGTGAATTTTTTATGAAGAGGACTCCCCAGGCAATTGAAGCAGTATCAAAAATACACTACTGGGACCTCATCAAACTAAAAAGCTTCTGTACTGCTAAAAACACAGTAAGTGTAGCAGGCAGACAGCCCTCAGATTGGGAGA
>CAUYRH010047722.1:0-23292 GCA_963574655.1 Perodicticus potto | reverse complement strand
AATTGGAGGTTGCTGTGAGCTGTGTTGCCACGGCACTCTATCCAGGGTGACAGCTTGAGGCTCTCATTGTTATGAGCTCGGGGGCCGGTCCGGAATTTGCCCACCCCCACCACCTGGACTGCGCCCCGAAAAGCTCAGGGTCTGCAACGTCTTTGCGGCGCCTTCCTGTCCTGAAGGAACCCCGGTTTTTCTCCCCAGATGCGCTGTCCCCAGCGCTCTCGCCCCTTCCCCGAGGGCCGACCTCCTCCTCGCCGCTGGCCCAGTGTCCCCGGCGCTCTCGGCCGCGGGGCAGCCCCGGGGGTTCCGCGTGCTGCCGTTTCCAGCTGTTTTCCTTACCAACACCCGGGGCCTCCCAGGCAGGTCACGGGAGGGGAGCCCGGCCCTGCGGGACCCTGGAAGGGGGCTCAGCCTCTGCCCGGCAGCTCCTTGCAAGCGGGAGCTCAGCCGCACGCGGCCTCTCCACTCGTGCAGAAGCAGGTGACAGTGTGCGCTTAGCCTCGGGAATTTGCACAGGACCGGGTTCTTGCAGGGAGGAGCTTGGTCTGTATGGAGAGCTCTAATAGCTGGAGGAATTCTTGCCGAAGGAATCGGAACCGTTCGGAGACCTGAGCCTGTCCTGCCACTTACCCCGCAGGATCCTGGAGAAAATGCACTTTCCTCCCTCCCCATCACATTGCATGTGTCACCCTTCTCTCCAGCCCAGTGCCACTTGGTCCCTAGGAATGCCCGTGTTGCCCGCTACTAACACGCGACCTCAGGTTCTGTTGGCTAAAGTGGACGCTTCCCCAACATAGCTCAGCAGCCTGCAAAAGGGAATTTTTGCTAGGATGTGGAAGGCCAGGATTTCAGGCTAAGTTTGAGCCATTTTTAAGCCATGAAGACTGAATTTATTTCAACAATCACTTAGTGAAAATCGAAATCAAATGTTAAAAAGGCCATTTCTACTGCAGGACTAGGTAGGAACAAGTCTCCTGAATGATTCCCTAGGACATCTGGCCAAATAATTCCTGAGCTCTGGTCCCACCCCCACATCCCCACCCTGCTTGGCATTTTCCAACAATGATTTTTTGAAAGGAGGAGCACTTAAAAGCATAGGTGTTGTATTGTGCAAGAATAAATGTCAGTGTTTGTCCCATGACAATGGTAGCAACAAGGCTGGTGAGTAAGCTAATTGGTTCAGCCTCAGTGGAACACCACTTGGGAGTACCCTGTCAGCTGAAAATGTAAACAGCCTTTGACCTAGCAATCTACATGTGTAATTTTATCCTATAGTTGTACTCCTGCTTGCAAGAAATAACAGGGGAAAGGATATTTATTTCAATAGCATTACTGACACAATCAAAATTATGAAGAATAGGAAAATATGTGGTTTTTTTTTTCGAGATAGAGCCTCAGGCTGTCGCCCTGGGTAGAATGCCATGGCATCACAGCTCACAACAACCTCCAACTCCTAGGCTTAAGCCATTCTCCTGCCTCCACCTCCCAAGTACCTAGGACTACAGACGCCTGCCACAATGCCTGGCTTTTTTTTTTTTTTTGGCAGGGGCTGGGTTTGAACCTGCCACCTCTGGGATATGGGGCCTGCGCCCTACTCCTTTGAGCTACAGGCACTACCCTATTTCTTTCTTTCTTTTTTTTTTTTGGTTGCAGTTGACCTTGTTTGGCCGGTGGGCTGGATTGGAACCCGCCAGCTCAGGTGTTTGTGGATGGTGCCTTAACCACTTGAGCTACAGGCGCCAAGCCAGAAAATATGTATTTCAGGCGCCTGTGGCTCAGTGAGTAGGGTGCCAGCCCCATATACTGAGGGTGGTGGGTTCAAACCCGGCACCGGCCAAACTGCATCAAAAAAACAGCCGGGCATTGTGGTGAGCACCTGTGGTCCCAGCTACTTGGGAGGCTGAGGCAAAGAGAATCGCCTAAGCCCAGGAGCTGGCGGTTGCTGTGAGCTGTGACTCTACAGCACTCTACTGAGAGCAATAAAGTGAGACTCTGTCTTCACATAAAAAAAAAAAAGCAATGAAAAAGAAGACAAAAGTTTTTATCCTCATGAAATTCATATTGTACTGAGAGAAAATAAGTAAATTTGTAGTATCTCAAATGAAGTGCCAAATGGAACAATCCTCAAGGTACATTAAGAAAAAAGATGCATGCTCAGCGCCTGTAGCACAGTGGTTACAGTGCCAGCCACATGCACCAAGGCTGGCAGGTTTGAGCCTGGCCCCTGCCAGCTAACCAACAATGACAACTGCAACAAGAAAACAGCTGGGCATTGTGGCCGGCACCTGTAGTCTCAGCTACTTGGGAAGCTGAGGCAAGAAAATTGCTTAAGCCCAAGAGTTTGAGGTTGCCATGAGCTGTGACGCCACAGCAGTCTACTGACAGGGGAAATAGTGAGACTCTGTCTCAAAAAAAAAAAAAAAAGAAAGAAAAAGAAAAAAGAAGGCGGTGCCTGTGGCTCAAGGAGTAGGGTGCCAGCCCCATATACCGGAGGTGGTGGGTTCAAACCTGGCCCTGGCCAAAAACTGCAAAAAAGAAAAAAAAAAAAAAGATGCACACTGTGCGTTGTATGCTATCATTTGTGTTAAGTATGTATATAGCATGTATTTTTTTTTTTTTTAGACAGAGTTTCAGTTTGTTGATCTTAGTAGAGTGCTATGGTATTGCAGCTCACAGCAACTTCAAACTCTTGAGCTCAAGCGATTCTTTTGCTTTAGTCTCCCAAGTAGGTGGAACTACAGGTGTCCACCACAACACCTGGCTAGTTTTTTAGAGACAGGGTCTGGTCTGGCTCAGGCTGGGCTCAAACCTGTGAGCTCAGGTAATCCACCCACCTTGGCCTCCCAAGTGCTGGGATTACAGGCATGAGCCACTGCGCCCAGCCTCTATAGTATGTATTTTTAAAGCAATTTGTTTATTGCTTAGGCTGGAGTGCAATGGGTTGATCATCCCACTGGAGCCTAGACTCCTAGGCTCAAGAAATCTTCTCCTTAGCCCCTCTAGCAGCTGGGACTATAGGAGCATGCTACCATGCTTGGACTTTTTTTTTTTTTTTTTTTTTTTTTCCGTAAAGACAGGGTCTTTATGTTATTTGAGCTGATCTTGAACTTCTATGCTCAGAAGATTCTCACACCTTGGCCTCCCCAAGTGTTAGGATTACAGGCAAGAGCCACTATGCTTGGCCATGATTTGGTCTGTATCAGGAAAATAATGGGGACAGTTTCAGAGGGCTTCATTAAGCCTTCCTCACTCTAACTTTACCTGTAGGAGTGAATCAATGTTGAGGTCAGACCAGCTGCCATGAATCCCCATTACGATTACATATTTGGGAACTGGGGAAATGATCACCAAGTGCGTTATGAACCCAGTGGACCTACTCTGGGCTGTGTTTCAGCCAGGACCCCATTAATTATCTGATCCCCGAATGTCCTGCAAGAGGGTGGACAGGATGATGTTGGCAGTCTCCTGGCATCAATGTCAACTGGGACCTTGTGCTCACTAGTCCACAATATTTGGGTATTATTCTTTGCCCAGGGTATGTTACCTGAAGCAAATGACCGTAGGCTCCTTTGGGACCACCTACTGCCACAGTAGTACCAGGTCTTTCCTCTTAAGGATATGGCCTCCCCTTCAATCACTGAGTTTCAGGTCCAAAAATTGGGCAAGAGAACATAACTTTTTTTTTTAAACAGTCTCACTTTGTCACCTGGGTAGAGTGCTGTGACATCATCATAGCTCACAGCAATCTCAAACTCTTGGGCTTGAGCAGACCTCTTGCCTCAGCTTCCCAAGTAGCTGGGACTATAGGTGCCTGCCATAACACCTGACTAGTTTTTCTGTTTTTAGTAGAGATGGGGGTCTTGCTCTTGCTTAGGCTTGTCTCTGAAATCCTAAGCTCAAGCAATCACCTGCCTTGCTCTTCTTGAGTGCTAAGATTACACGCCCACCAGAATATAACTGTTTACTGCTACTGCCTGTATCCTTCTGATCATCCAGGCTTGATTTCTTTATGTATAAATTAAGTTTGAACCTGACCCTTGGACCTTGCCTCTTTATTATCTGGTGTCTGAGGGTTGACCAGTATCATCTGGCCTTTATTGTTTCAGGGAGTGTTCCTATTATCCAAATTGGTGTCAGAGACTACAGTTCTATCACAATAGCCCTGGACCCAGAGAAGATGCACTACTGAACTTAGAGGTGATGGTGATCTTTTTTCTTTTTCTTTTTTTTTTTTTTGCAGTTTTTGGCCGGGACTGGGCTTGAACCCGCCACCTCCAGCATATGGGGCTGGCACCCCACTCCTTTGAGCCACAGGTGCTGCCCTGGTGATCTTAATAGCGCATTCCTTATTGCTTTGGCAAGTAATATATTTTCTAGTCACTGTTGTGGATTTTTCAGCTGTAACTATTCACAGTACAGAGGGTGCTACTCTATTATAGCATGCTTACTTCTTCTTCTTCTTTTTTTTTTTTGTAGAGACAGAGTCTCACTTTATCGCCCTTGGTAGAGTGCTGTGGCATCACATAGCTCACAGCAACCTCCAATTCCTGGGCTTAGGCGATTCTCTTGCCTCAGCCTCCCGAATAGCTGGGACTACAGGCACCCACCACAACGCCTGGCTATTTTTTGGTTACAGCTGTCGTTGTTTGGAGGGCACAGGCTGGATTCGAACCCGCCAGCTCAGGTGTACGTGGCTGGTGCCTTAGCCGCTTGAGCCACAGGCGCCAAGCCTGGAAAAGTATTACTTAATCCCCAACACATTTTGGTGTGATCTGTTTGCAGGATAAGGCTAGGAGTGGGTGTACAATTCTCTCATTGGCTGTGTAAGTCTTGCCTTATTGAAAAGTTTTACCCAATCATGTGGGTAGATAAGCTAAATAGCTTTTCCTCTTGCCCTTTCTGAATTTGGTTATGTACAGGAAATGTGCTTTGGAAACCAGCTTAAAAACTGAGACAAAGGCCTTTACATTTTATCTTTTAAAGAACTAGCAGGGGAATAGAATTAAGGTAAGATTGAGTGCCATCTGGTGGCTAACGTTGGGATCAGCCCTTAGAAGTAGGAATTGACCAAATTTGGAAAGCCACAATTCTTTAAAAAAAAATAATAATATGGAATGAATCATAATAAGCATAAAAAAGGCAAAGAGGCCAAACCAGCAAAATCAATTGCCAAAACTTTAAAAGATAAATAAAGTCTTAGGGTAGTGGGTCACGCATTTAATCCTAGCACTCTGGAAGGCTGAGGTGGGTGTATTGCTTGAGTTTAGGGGTTTGAGACCAGACTGAGCAAGAGTGAGACCCTGTCTCTACTAAAAAAAGAAAAATTAGTTGGGTGTTGTGGCAGGTGCCTGTGCCTGTAGTCCCAGCTACTTGGAGACTTAGGCAAGAGGATCACTTGAACCCAGGAGTTTGAGGTTGCTATGAGCTAGGCTGACCTTCCGGGCAACAGAGTAAGATTCTATCTGGAAAAAGAAAATATATATATATATGTATTTATGTTTACATATATAAATATATATACATACATATATACACAAAAATATAAATACATAAATATATATACACACACAAAAATATATATTTTATTATATATAATTTATGTTTACATATATAAATATATATACATAAATATATATAAATATATATACATACATATATACACAAAAATATAAAGACATAAATATACACACACAAATATATATTTTATTATATAAATATTTATGTATTTATGTTTACATAAATATATATTTATGTATATATGTAAACATAAATAAATATATATAAATATATATACATATATATATACACATAAATATATACATATATTTAAAGAAAAGAAAATAAAAAAAAGAAAAAGAGGCCAGGTGCAGTGGCTTATGCCTGTCACTCTAAGAGGCTGAGGCAGTGGGACTGCCTGAGCCCAAGAGTTTGAGATTGCTGTGAGTTATGATGCCACAGCACTCTGCCAAGGGTGAAAAAGTGAGATTCTGTCCAAAAAAAAAAAAAAGGCCGTGTGGTGGCTCACGCCGATAATCCTAGCACTCTGGGAGTCCAAGAGGCGTGGATTGCCTGAGCTCACAAGTTTACCAGTCCGAGCCAGATCCAGACCTCATTTCTAAAAATAGCTGGGCGTTGTGGCAGGCGCCTGTCATCCCAGCTACTTGGGAGGCTGAGGAAAGAGAGTTTGAGGTTGAGCCCAAGAGTTTGAGGTAGCTGGGAGCTATAATGCCCTGGCACTACCAGGGGAGACGAAGTGAGACTCTGTCTCAAAAAAAATACATATATATTTTTCCTTTCTACGGCAAAACAAGCATATGGAAATTTTAACAGTGGCATATTTATATCGCAAAATAGCAGACAAAATCCTTCAAAGGTAGTCCTTGAAAACAGAAGAGCCAGGAGTGGTGCAGAGGCCTTATAGTGCAAGAGAAAAGGCAGCTAGAAGAGCAGAGCTGTAGTTTAAAGTGTGAGCCTGGCAGATGAGGCTGTTGTCAAGCTGACAGTGTTTCCAGAAGTGCCATAGGGGGGTGTCCGAGTGGATGGGGAGCTGGGAGGGAAAGTGTTGATCCGCCTTGTACTGCAGTTATCAGAAAGAAGAAAAAATAAAAATGAATGCCTTAGACATTCAACTCCAAAACATTAGAATAATCTTAGAGAAACAAAAACTATAAAGGAAACAAAAGATTAAACCAGAAGCCATTCTTGGAATAAGAAACATAAACAAAACAGAATAAACAAAACCAAAACCTGGTTCTTTAAAAGGACTAGTAAGACCTAAGTCCATATTGATATAAATAAATGATGGAACAAATACCTGGGAGAGAACAGATAAATCTCCAGTCTGATCTGAAATTGCCTGGGTAAGAGTCAGGCAGATTAACAAAAGGCCAGGCACCTTTGGCACAAAGGCTGGGCACAGATTCCCTAGCAGGAAGGCCCTGAACATAGCTGGCAAGCGAGGTTGGTACTGGTACCCCTGGGAGGTCTTGACAGTAGACACTGACGGTGCAGTGGGCTTCGCTTACCCATTGAAAGATTCAAATGCCCGGAGTGTCCGAAAAACAAAAGAACAGAGCATCTGCATGAATTTGGATTGCTGAATGCTATGTCTTCAGACCAAGGAAAACACTGTCCAGCTCATAAAATCCTGCAATGGGCAAAGAGATCTCCTCACAGTAATAGTTTGATACAGAAGTGAGAAGGGAAACTAAAATACTAGTTGTTTAAAACAGGGGGAGATAAACCACAAAGGGCTGGCTTATATACCTTCATGAGTGTGTGCTCACACTTGACGTGAATGAGACCAAAGGAGTGTGTCTACTAGTTTTTTTGTTTTTCTGGTTCATCTGTGGAGGAGCGGGTAGTGGGGATGCTTGAGGATGCTGCCATGATAGTGCATTTCTTGCCAAGAGAGTAGTAGACTGTAATTTTTTCTTTTTTTCTTAGAGACAAAGTTTCACTATGTCACCCTCGGTAGAGTGCCGTGGTGCCATAGCTCCCAGCGACCTCCAACTCTTGGGCTTAAGCGATTCCCTTGCCTCAGTGTCCTGAGTAGCTGGGATTACAGTGCCCACCACAACACCTGGTTATTTTTTTGTTGCAGTTGTCATTGTTTAGCTGACCCAGGCTGGGTTCAGGCCCGCCAGCCTTGGTGTATGTGGCCGGCGCCCTACCCACTGAGCAGCCAATGTCATTTTTTCTTTTATCCCCAAATCACCTCAAAAAATTTTTTTCTCTCCTGATGATTTAGGACCAGGCCAAATACAATTACAAATGCTGGAAGCAGGGATGATTTTTAAGCAAGAAACTATATGTTTTTAAACATTATGCCAGAATTTGTCAGGACCTGATGGGGGTAGGTTGTATCTTCACCTCATCTGGCAAAATTGACAAAGAGGGAATATAGCTGTGTTACCTAGTTGTAAAAATGGCTTATCCCTACCCTACATGAGTGGAAATGGACTGAGGGGGAGGCGTGGATAAGAGAAGTACTGCTCTCAGCAATCTAGACCAGCTCAGTGGCCCAACTGCATCTATGCACGTATGCATGTGTTTTATTTATGAATCAATGAATGAATGGCAACTCACTCTGTCACCCAGGCTGGAGTGCAGAGGCACAATCATAGCTCACTAAAGCCTTGACCTGCTGGGTTCAAATGATCCTCTCAGTGGCTGGGCAACAGGTGTGCACCACCTTGCATGCCTAATTCATGTTTTTGTTTTGTTTTGTTTTTTAATAGAGACAGTGTTTCAGGCTAGTCCCAAACTCCTGGCCTCAAACCATCCTCCTGGTTTGGGCTCTCAAAGTGCTGAGGTTACTTGCACAAGACACTGTGCCCAGACTAATGTCCTTCCCAATGATGGATAACTTTGAGTAAAGCAAATGACATTAACAACTCAAAAGAGTTTCAGAGAAAGAGATGATATTGTCTTTTAGCTCCACTATTCCAAATACCTGAAAGGGAAAGCTGTATCTTTGCTGAGACCACTCATGCTTTTAGGAATTGACGTGATTAAAAGAAAGCTTACACACCTTAGGGACCTCAGCTTTGGAAACATTCATATGATATGATGATGAACTAGACTAATTATTGCTGGCTGAATGGGAATCAGTATCTTTTGAGTTGTATATTCTTTTTTTTTTTTTTTTTTTTGGCCAGGGCTGGGTTTGAACCCGCCACCTCTGGCATATGGGGCCAGCGCCCTACTCCTTTGAGCCACAGGCGCCACTGGAGTTGTATATTCTTTTGATGTAAGGGATCTGTATTTGCAAAGCGGGGGGTGGTCTGCTGTTATTATTTTATATATGTGCGCGCGCGCGCGCGCGCGTGTGTGTGTGTGTGTGTGTATCTATGTATGTTTTTTCTGCAGTTAGTTGTGTGTGTGTGTGTATCTATGTATGTTTTTTCTGCAGTTAGTAACTCCCATAACCCTTCCTTACATTCTGGGTGGCCTCAGGAAGCAGACTCTCTCTGACCTTCATCAGCCCCAAGGCAGCACTCTCATCTTCCTCCACTTTTCTATTTGTGGGTCTTAAAAATCCTCATTCTAGAGAGGGTTCCGCCCAACACCCTGAAGACTAATTACATTCCACAGGATCCTCCAGCAAAACCCCCAGAAGACTGGAGAGCTGAATGCAGGGAGGTTACAGAGGTGGAACGCTCTGAGGGCCTGGAAGCCCTGTACTCTTTCCCACACCTTCCCGTAGGCATCTCTTTGTGTATAATATTCTATATCTTTTGTAATATCCCTTATAATAAACCAGTAAATGTAAAAAAAAAAAAATAGATAACATATCGGCTATCTCATTATTAGGAGTGACACTCAGGTCCAATGTCTCACTTGTTTCGTTAATGGTTCCAATACCCAGCAGCCTGTTATATAAGTAAATCAGACCTTTAGGTATTGTACCTTGATCACATTTGATCAAGTATCTCCCTCCCAATACTGCTAAGCAAGGAAAATTCTTCAGATTCACGTTTGAGGCCATAAACCAACACGGATAATATGGAACCTAGAGGAAGGAATGACAGAGACCCTCAGGAACATGCATTTCCTCCCAGCCCAAGTGGCTGATGTGATACCAAGTTTTGGCAGATTCTTGATCTTGGGAATTAAAGAATGAATTCACAAGCCACAGGTAAGCAAATTATATAGTTTATTGAGGATAGGAAAGCTTCCAATACAGTGGAAGGGGTCCTGAATGTGGTTGTAGCTCGGTTGTTTAGGGCCTTTTATGCCTTGGGGGGGCCCTGTGGCTCTGGCTGCTGAGAAGGGGTGTCGACTGGGGGCAGAGTCTGGGTTCCTTCCTCCAGGGTGGTTCTAAGGGGCCACATCAGATAGGGGTTTTCATGTCAGGTTCCATTTCCAACATCATCTGTAGTTTGATGGATTCTAGGCGAGATTGCACAAATTTGGTCAGTGTATTTAGCAAGCACCTCTGGGTCTATGAGCCAGATACCATGGCTGATAGACTCACCAGGATTAGACTTAACAGCAAATACTCTCTGGATGAAGCCTTCAACACAAGCAGAAGTTATGGGAGCTTATTGCTGCCCCTGGAGGGGTGGGAAGTGCCCTTCCCTGGTGCCCATCTGTTCCAAGGTGCTCATCTCAACAATCCGAATGAAGGTTCAGGAATTGATACAGAAACATTACCATTGGACAGAGGCTAGGTTCCAACAAAATTAGGTTCTCACAAGCAACAGGCTGCACTAGTAGAAGGGCCACTAGAGTCTGGCCAACTCCACTTTTTTTTTTTTTTTTGAGACAGAGCCTCAAGCTGTCACCCTGGGTAGAGTTCTGTGGCATCACAGCTCACAGCAACCTCCAATTCCTGGGCTCAAGTGAGTCTCCTGCCTCTGCCTCCCAAGTAACTGGGACTACAGGCGCCCGCCACAACGCTCGGCCATTTTTTTTTGGTTGCAGCCGTCATTGTTGTTTGGCGGGCCTGGGCTAGATTCGAACCTGCCATCTCAGGTGTACATGGCTGGCGCCTTAGCCCGTTGAGCCACAGGTGCCGAGCCAAAGGCCAACTCCACTTTTCCACGTGTGCCCAGTGGGACAGAGGCCCCTAGTGGACAGGGATTGTACAACAGTTAAGCACTATTAATTTTGGGCAAGCCACACACTGTGGGTGATCATGCAGCTCAGGGGACTTCCTTCAGCCTTGGGTGGATGCCTTCAGGGCTAGAGCAGAAGGTACAGACAGAATAACTGGATGCTGGGCATCTGACTTGCCTCTTTTCTATTTCTTTTATTTTTTTTGAGGCAGAGACTCACTTTGTCACCTTTGTTAGAGTGCCGTGGTGTCATAGCTCACCGCAACCTTGAACTCTTGGGTTCAAATGATCCTCTGCCTCAGTCTCCCAAGTGGCTGGGACTACAGGCACTCGCTACAACATCTGGCTATTTTTAGAGATGGGATTTCTGCTCTGGCTCAGGCTGGTCTCGAACTGGTGAGTTCAAGCAATATACCTGCGTTGGCCTCCCAGAGTGCTAGGATTACAGGTGTGAGCCACCATGCCTAGCTTGTTTTCTATTTTCTAGATAGTGAACTCCTCAGCTTTCAGAGACAACACCCCACTAAGATGCATTTTGAAAAACTGGAGCCAGTTTGATCCTCAAACCCTGAAGAAGAAATGCCTAATTTTTTTTTGTAGAGAGGACTGGCCACAGTGTAACTTACCAGAAGGCAAGATGTGAGTCACGGAGGGTATAAATTATAACACTATCCTCCAGTTAGACTTGGTTTGTAGGAAGAAAGGAAGGAAACTGGTCAGAGGTCCCATACATACAGGCACTTTTTGCCTTAAGATATAATCCATAGCTCAGCGCTTGTGGCTCAGTGGGCTAAGGCACCAGCCACGTACACCTGAACTGGTGGGTTCGAATCCAGCCTGGGCCCACCAAACAACAATGACAGCTGCAACCAAAAAAATGGCCAGGTGTTCTGGCAGGCACCTGTAGTCCCAGCTACTTGGGAGGTGGAGGCAGGAGAATCGCTGGAGCCCAGGAATTGGAGGTTGCTGTGAGCTGTGATGCCACAGCACTCTATCCAGGGTGACAGCTTGAGGCTCTGTCTCAAAAAAACAAAAAAAAAAACAAAAAAAAAAAACAAAAAAGATACAGTCCATGAATGTGCCAAACTTGCCAGAGGCAGATATGAGACCAGCTCTTTCCTGCCGGAAGCAGATATCAAACCAAGGGTCCCAAGAGTCTCCTGAGGGTCCACTTGTCCCCTGTATCCTGGCCCCCAGCAGAGGCCCCAAACCCTACCCCATCAGACAAGTGAAGGGACACCTTACAAGGCTCAACCAGTTCCCCTCTCTCCTTCTTTATGTCATTTGCAAGAGACGGGAGGAGAGCTTCCTACCCAAGCTCAAGTTCTCTTTTCACTGTCAGATTTTTAAAACAGATTAAAGCTGACTTGGGCAAGTTTATAGATGACCCAGAAAAATATGACTTTGGGTCATTATATATATATATATATCATCTGGGACAATCTGACTTGTCCTGACAAGACATGATGTTACTCTTGGACCAGACTCTAACAAGCACCAAAAAATCAGTGGCCCTTGAGGAGACCCAAATGTATGGAAACGAGTGGCATCTGGCTGACATCAGGGATGACAGGACCCCTGAGAAAAAGAGTCGGTTCTTCACAGGTTCTTAGGCCATCTCGCCGGAAGATCCTGACTGGGACCCTGACAGGCCAAGGGACTGGGAGCACAAACATTTCCTGACCTGTGTCTTAGAGGGCCAGCGCAGGGCCCGAAACAGCCTGTGAACTATTCCGAACTGTCCACTGTCACCCAAGAAAGGAGGAAAACCCCTCGGCTTTCCCGGAGAGACTTAGAGCTTGAGAAAGCACACTTCCCTGCCACTGGATGCATTGGAGGGCCAACTTATTTTAAGGGACAAATTTACAACACAGGCAGCCCCAGATATCAGGAGAAAACTATAAAAATTGGCTCTTGGCCTTGACCAAACCTAGAGGATGTACTGAGAATCACTAACTCAAGTATTTTAGAATCGAGACCAAGGGAGCGTGAGGAAAGGGAGAGAAGAGACAAGACAAAGGCAACCACCCCTGTTACACTCCACAGAAAGCCGCCTTGCTGCTCACAGCCCAGGCGCTCAGGGGCAGCCTGCTAAGGGATGCCATCAGTGCGGCCATCAAATGACTGCTTCAAGAGGCCCCAGCTGCCTCCCCTTCCTACCCAAGGCTGAGGGGCAGCCAGAACACCACTGCCAGCAGGGCATTGTACAGAATTATGCTTCGAGAGAAGATCTACAAGAAATCCCCTTGGACAACCTGGATCTAACCTTATTTGCAGATGGTAGTTCTTTTTTGGATCAGAGAGTTCGGAGGGCAGGGTACAGTGGTCACTGGGCGCTCAGTGGTAGAAAGCTGCTTACTCCCTCCCAGGACAAGTGCTCAGCTGGCTGAGTTGGTCGTTCTTACCTGAGCCTTGGAACTTACCACGGGAAAGGTCACCGTTTACATGGATTCTAAATATGCCTTCCTGGTCCTTCATGTTCATGCAGCCATCTGAAAGGAGGGATGGTTTTTGACTTCTGGGGGGTTCCCCTACCAAATATCACAGGGAAATCACTATGCTCCTATGGGCAGTTCATACCCCCAGGGAGGTGGCTTTGTACACTGTAGACACCACCAAAGGTTGCAGAAGACACATCAGAGGGAAATCACTTGTCCTACCTAGAGGTTAGGGCAGGCAAAAAGACAGAAAGGGGCCTGTTCTTAGAAGTACGTCTCATCTGGGGTAACCCACTCAGAGACAGAAAACCCCAGTATACACCTGAAGAAGGCTGGGCCCTCTCCTGGGGACATATGCCCCAAGTTTCAGGCTGGATGCTGACAGAAGTTATTGACTGTAACCACCAGTCAATAGGTAGAAGTTGCTTCAAACACTTCATCAAACCTTTCATCTGGGCATTGACAATATTATCAAATGGCCAAGACCCTATTCGCCAAAAGCTTCTGAAGACGGTAGGACAGGTAGTAAAGGCAAGTGTGATATCTGCGAGAAAAACACACCTTCGCCCAGCTTCAGAGGCAGGGTAGACAGGCAGCCACCTGGAGACTGGCAGCTTGATTTTGACACCGTTTCTCTTCTCGCTGGATTCTTGGTCTTGGGAATTGAAGAATGAACTCACAAATCACGGGTAAGCAAAAGCGATAGTTTACTGAGGACAGGAAAAGTTCCAACACACTAGAAGGGTCCCAATGAGTTGCTTTGAAGCTCTGTTGTTTAGGGCCTTTACGCCAGATCTGACCGCCTAAACCTTGCGGGGAGTGATCTTTTAAACCTTTAAACCTGGCCGGCTTACATTGATTGGGGCCTTTCAACCCAGCCAGTTGGCCTCTGCTGATCGGCCTTTTGTTCTTGCCAGGACGCTTTCTCTGTCCGATCCCCTAAGAGGGTCCTTCTCCCTGATGTGTTCTGCCCAGCAATAGCTAGTCACCAATGGCAGCACAGGGCACCCTGGCACTCTGGTGGCCGTGAAAGCTCCTGCTGGGGACCTCCCAGGCTGGCTGCGCTCCGCCTCCCTCTCCACACCCTCCTTGCCTCCTGGGGCCCGTCTTCCCTGTGCCTGCCTAAACCCTTCTGAGTCCTATCATTCGAGTCCCCAGTACTCGGTGTGATGCAGGAGAGGCCGTTCAGGGGGGATGCGGGCCTTTTAAGTCCTGGGCCTCCCCCGCCAACATGTCAGTAAACAGCCCTCCCGGGCGGCATTCTAGAGGAGTCCGGCCCGCACCGGGCGGCCCAGGTCTCTAGGGTGTTTTGCTCCGTCTCGGGGTGAAATCAAGGCACGGGATGAGGAGGCCCCGCAGTCTGGGGCTCAAGTGCAAGGCGGCGCCCGCAGGCCACTCACCACGCCGCCGGGTCGGGGCCGCCGCCCGGGACACGCGGGCACGGGCTGGACCGCGGCCGCGCGCTTCCGGCGGGGTGGCCGCTATTTCCGCCCGGGCGCCCCCGGCGCGGCGCAGGCGGGGACCGGGAAGCGCCGGGTGCGCGGCCGGGTAGGCGCTGCCGTGCCCGCGTCCAGCCCGGCCCGCCGCCGCCTGCATCCCTGCCGGCCGAGCCGGCTCCGGCCGCCTGACCCCCGCTGGTGTGGACCTCGGTTAGTCCGGCGAAGGGCCGGAGAAGCCCCGCTGGCATCCCTGAGATGCCAGTCCTGAGTTCTGCCCTCCACTGAGTATCTGCTTTGCGGGGAAATTTCCTCGCGGGCTGAGGCCGTCGGGTTTGCAGACAGCATCCCACCCCGGGGCTCTTGGATCGCGGACATTCCTAATGAAGTTCGTCCTAAGAGTATCTTACAGATGAGGGAACTAAGCTCCAAGTAAGTGAAAAGGAGTAGAAACAGTATAAAGATTCACCCAGGTACCCGACTCCCACTCCGCTGTCAGTTGGCTTGAGGGTATTTCAAACGTTTAGAAAAGAAACACGGGTTTCTATCGACACATCTCAAAACGAAGTGGGAAGTAACACCTTTAAAATGTAAACGGTTATGCTTTGATATGTTTGTATTATTCTGTTGCCTGGTGTTGGACCGGGAGTTTCTGTAAGTGCCAACAGTCAAGCACAGGCATATATAGTGAGGAAATAAACAGTAAGGGGTTAAAAGAAAAGAAAAGAAAAACAGAAGGAATGCTGTTAGGAGGAAAAAAAGGAAAAGGAGGAGCAGATGACAAGGCAGAAAGAGCTAACACATGGCGTTTGCTGTGCACCAGTCTTTTATGCTCCTATTAACTCATCTAAACCAATGAAGTGGTATATGTTATCACCAAGAAGGCAACTGAGGCCGAGGTTAAGCAGCTGGCCCAAGTATACACAGTAAGTGGCGAGACCTTTGCTTGAGCATAAGCACTTTGGCGGCAGAGTCTATGCTTCTGATCACACTATATTGCCCCTCTAGGGAGGGTAAGGTTTCAGTCGATTTGATTTGATGCTACTGAGTGGGAGTACACAAGAGAGGCCTACAGACGTCATTATTCCTCTGTTCTATGTGGAGGATGTGAAGACGTGGACTAGAATGTTTCCTAGGGTAGACATGCCATAAATAAAGTTTAAAAAGAGAAAAGATACATAGTGGACACTATATATGGAATACTCGCTGGAATAGACAGAAATGGGAGCGAGGCTTAACAGCACTAATGACCCCAAGTGTGCAAAGCAAAAATGGAGGGAGCCATTTCCCCCCACAATGGCCAAAACTGAAGATTGAAAATATTTTTGTAGTAAAGTGGATATTCTTAGTGGAAGTATGAATTCATATGGCTACTTGGGCTGGGGGGTGGGATTTGGCAGTACTAATTCAAGCAAAAATATGAATTTAATAATTATCTTTACGTAATATTGATTATAATAAAAACATAGCTTTAGACATTCTAATTTCATATTTATAGATAAACTGTTTAAAAAGAGGTATACAAGGGTGGGTGCAGTGCCTCATGCCTATAATTCCAATACTTTGGGAAGCTGAGGCTGGAGGATTGCTTGAGGCCAGGAGTTCAAGACCAGCCTGGGCAACATAGACCCCATCTGTATAAAAAATTTAAAAATTAGGGGGGTGCCTGTGGCTAAGTGGGTAGGGTGCCGGCCTCATGTACCAAGGGTGGTAGGTCTGAACCCAGCCCCCCCTAAACTGCAACAAAAAAATAGCCGTGTGTTGTGGTGGGTGCCTGTAGTCCCAGCTACTCGGGAGACTGAGGCAAGAGAATTGCCTAAGCCCAAGCGTTGGAAGTTGCTGTGAGCTGTGACATCACAGCACTCTACCAAGGATGACAGGGCGAGACTCTGTCTCAAAAAAGTAAAAAAAAATTAAAAATTAGCTAGGTTGGCTCAGCACCTGTGGCTCAAGTGGCTAAGGCGCCAGCCACGTACACCTGAGCTGGCAGGTTTGAATTCAGCCCGTGGCCACCAAACAACAATGACAGCTGTAACCAAAAAATAGCTGGGCATTGTGGCGGGTGCCTGTAGTCGCAGCTACTTGGAAGGCGGAGGCAGGAGAATCACTTTGAGCCCAGGAGTTTCAGGTTGCTGTGAGCTATGATGCAATAGCACTCCAGGGTGACAGCTTGAGGCTCTGTCTCAAAAAAAAAAAAATTACAAAAAATTAAAAAATGTAGCCAGGTGTGGCAGCACATATCTGTACTCCCAGATACTCATGAGGATGAGGAAAGAGGATGACTTGAGCCCAGGAGTTGAGGCTGAAGTTAGTTATGAATGTGCCATTGTGCACTCCAAACTGGGCAATAGAGTGAGATCTTGTCTCAAAAAAAAAAAAATGTATGCAAAAGATTTAACTGGAAGCATTTTTTATATAATAGTTTAAAATTAGAGAAATGCAAATTTCGTCTGGGCACAGTGTCTCGTACTTGTAATCCTAGCACTCTGGGAGGTCGAGGCAGGTGGATTGCTTGATCTCACGAGTTCCAGACCAGCCTGAGCAAAAGTGAGGCCCCTGTCTTTACTAAAAATAGAAAAACTGAGGCAAGAGGATTGCTTGAGCCCAAGAGTTGGAGGTTGCTATGAGCTATGATGCCATGGCACTCGACCCAGGGTAACAGCTTGAGACTCTGTCTCAAAAAAAAAAAATGCAAATTTCAACAGAGAAATAAATAAACTATGGTAATAATTTACTCATTCACTAAGCAAATATTGATTGATTGCTTACTAGGCACTAGGCATTATTCCGAGCATTGAGATAAATTGACAACTAACTTTGTGAACTGAAGAAAGATGAGAGAATTAGTCAGGAGCTGACTAACCCTCCCCAGACCAGACTCCGCCTTAGGTCTTTGCTTGGTCTGTGATAGAAAGATTTCAACCTCTAATGTAAATAACGCTGAACTTCCATATAATCACTACAGAAACAAAAACTTTTTTTGAGACAGTTTCACTTTGTCACCCTTTGTAGAATGCCATGGTGTCATAGCAACCCTAAACTCTTGGGCTCAAGCAGTCCTCTTGCCTCAGACTCCCAAGTAGCTGGAACTATAGGCGCCCGCCACAACACCCAGCTCGTTTTAGAGACAGGGTCTTGCTCTTGCTCAGGGTGGTCTCGAACCTATGAGCTCAGGCAGTCTACCCACATCAGCCTCCAGAGTCCTAGGATTACAGGTGTGAGACACAACGCCCGGCTGAGAAAGCTGTCTCTTAAAAAAATACATATTTGATTTGTCAGCAGGGAGCCTATGTGTGACCAAGATGAAAACCTAGACTTGAGTGCCAACTCTAGAACACTTCTGTAGCCACAAGGGAAGGCAAAACACTGCTTTAATCATCGAATGTTCTGGCTTGAGCCACTAGGGTCTTTTAAGAACTCATTGGTCCCCAGGATTGTCCTGGTTGGGAGTAAGAAAAAGCAGGTCTTTAGGGAAGCTCTGGAAGGACCCCGAGCAGCAGATTCTATTTCAAATTCTTGCCAGCCTCACCCTTGTGATTATGATCAATTCTCTCACCAGTGGACTTCCACTGAGTCATGGCGGTAACTCTAGCAGCTCAAGCTTGGTACCATAGTAGGCAGCTCAGCAGGACGATCTCCATCTGGGGGACCCGGTACCTGTATGAGCAGGTCACCTGTGTCTGAGGGAGAGGCAGAAGGCTTAAAGCCTGGCACTCAGACACCTGCGTGATCAGCAACTCCTGGAAATTAGGAATTATTAATGCCATTTTACATGTAAGGAAACTGATGTGCTGAGAAAATAACCCTTTTTTTTTTCTTTTGAGACAGAGTCTCATTATGTCGTCCTCAATAGAGTGCTGTGGCGTCATAGCTCACAGCAACTCAAGTTCTTGGGCTTAAGTGATTCTCTTGCTTCAGCCTCCCATGTAGTTGGGACTACAGGTGCAGAAAATAACTTTTCTGAGGTCACAGGAAAATGCCATCTGAATCTAGGTTTCAAAGTTCACTAGTTCCCTCCACTTTCTGCCTGTATCCCTTGGATTCCCAGTAAGAAATTGTCTAAGCTTGTGAAATGGTCAAATGCACAATTCTTACCGACAGTATTGGCTGTAATGCCAATATCCAATATTTATTTTCTCTGGGATAACCCTGTGTGACTCTTTCCTGTAGGCAAAGCAGTAGTAAGAAATTTTTTTGCTGAATATATTTATTTATTCTAGGTATTTAATATATGAGAAATCACATATCATTTGTCTGAGGGTCAAAGAGTTTCACTTGGCCACAAATATCAAACACTGCACCTTACTAGCTACTTAAGAATAAGTTGCAATCAAGAACCAAAGAAAAAAATTCCTGTGACCCAGATACCTTTTATTATTTGCTTTTATTAGAGAATCCCTAAACCAAATTCCTAAGAAAGTTCATATCTTTTTTTTTCTTTGCTCAAGAATTGCTTAAAAAGAAAGTTCATATCTTTTAATGGATATTAATCAGAACTGTCCTTGGGAAATTTTTAAATAAAGATCAGCTGGTACTTTTAAGTATGCTAACTCAGGTGCATCTCTAAATAATTTGCTTAAAGCCTTTTATTTTATAAACATTAAGCATATAACTGAGTAGAAGAAATATAAACCTTGGCACCAGGAGAGTGGGGTTCCAGTCCTAACTCCACTATTTGCTAATAGACACCTGCTGATACTTATCTTAAAAATGAGTTTCCTCAGAGTAAAATGGGGATAATGAGAGTGTGGATTATATTAGACGAGACATGTGGAAATGCCTTATAAATTAACAGGTACCCCTCCTCCTGTTATATATAAAAATAATAATTGTTTTTATTATTATTGTTATGTATTTGATGTTGGCTGAGAAGAAAAGGTGGAATGCTAATGTGCGAAGTCACTAGTTATACCACTTATGCTTGACAGATTACACTTGTTCGTAAATTTTGGAAAATTGGTTGTTACTAGTTCTAAGATCGGTTCTTCCTTCCTCCCTCCCTCCCTCCCTCCCTTCCTTCCCTTCTTTCTTTCTTCCTTCCTTCCTTCCTCCCTTCCTCCTTCCCTCCCTCCCTTCCTGAGAAAAGTTTTGGGCAGTGGCATCATTACACCTCACTGCAGTGTCAAACTCCTGGGCTCAACCCATCTTCCCACCTTAGCCCCCAAAGTGCTATGATTACAGGCATGAGCCACCACAACCAATTCTTTATCTTGCTGCTTCTTGATGAACAGATATCATAATCGACTCTAGAGTTATTTGGAGTTAAGAGAAAATGTTGAAAGAATTTAAGCTTTTCATAGTCTGTCAAGATATCTGGTTTACATATCATAGTCACTTTTTTTTTTTTGGGGGACAGAGTCTCACTTGATCATCCTTGGAAGAGTGCCGTGGCACCTTAGCTCACAGCAACCTCTAACTCTTGGTTGGGTTCAAGCGATCCTCTTGCCTCAGCCTCCTAAATAGCTGGGATTACGGTGCCCGCCCCAATACCGGCTATTTTTTTTGTATTTTTTTTGAGACAGAGTCTCAAATTGTGGCCTTGGTTAGAAAGCTGTGCTGTCACAGCTCACAGCAACCTCAAACTTTTGGGCTCAAGCAGTTCTCTTGCTTCAGCCTCCCAAGTAGCTGGGAGCACCTGCCACAACGTCCGGCTATTTATTTTTAGAGACGGGATCTTGCTCTTGCTCAGGCTGGTCTTGAACTCGTAAGCTCAGGAAATCCATTTACCTCAGCCTCCCAAGTGCTGGGATTACAGGGGTGAGCCACCGCACCTGGCCATGGCCACTTTTTTCTTTTTTTTAAATGGGAAGATGTTATTGTCTATAAGTTTATAAATACTGTACTCAACAATTGTTCAATGACGCTATTCTCTAGAAACTAATTATTCAAGGTTATACTCCTGAGGCCTAGCACAGTGTTTCTGCTGTATAGCAGGCCCTCAATAATTATTTGTTCAGGCTAGGCTCAGGGGCTCACACCTATAATCCTAGCACTCTGGGAGGCCAAAAGGGATGTATCCCTTGACCTTAGGAGTTTGAGACCACCCTGTACAAGAGCAAGACCCCATCTCTACTAAAAATAGAAAAATTAGCTAGGCATTGTGGTGGGCACCTGTAGTCCCAGCTAGTCGGGAGGCTGAGGCCAGAGAATTGCTCAAGCCCAAGAGTTTTAGGTTGCTGTGAGCTATGCCCCATGGCACTTTACTCAGGGCAATGGAGTGAGACTATCTAAAAAAAAAAAAATTATTTATTGAATAAATTGATGAAAGTCTTTTATTTATTTATTTTTCTCTTTTTAGTAGAGATAAGGTCTCATTCTTGCTCAGACTATTCTTGAACTCCTGAGCTCAAGCGATCCTCCTGCCTCAGCCTCCCAGATTGCTACAATTACAGGTGTGAGCCACATCTGGCTTAAGTTTTCTTTCTTTTTTTTTTTATTTTTATTTTGAGACAGAGTCTCACTATGCCACCCTCGGTAGAGTGCTATAGGGTCACAACTCACAGCAACCTCAAATTCTCGGGCTTAAGTGATTCTCTTCCTCAGCCTCCCAAGTAGCTGGGGCTACAGGCACCCACCACAACATCCAGCTATTTTTTTTTGTTACAGTTGTCATTATTGTTTAGCTGGCCCGGGCTGGGTCGAACCTGCCGGCCTCAGTGTATGTGGCCGGTGCCCTATCCATTGAGCTATGGGTGCCGCCTAAGTTTTCATTTTTACATTTAAATATTTGATATGTATGCGATGTAACTTCACAATTTGAGTTAGGTTGCTAGTTATGGTTCAAACTGATTTTTTTTTTTTTTAAAGAGTCAGGGACTTGCTCTGTTGACCAGGGTGGAGAGCAGTGATACAATCATAGCTTACTATAACCTGAAAGTCCTGAGCTCAAGCAATCCTCCCACATCAGCCTCCCAAAGTGCTGGGCCTCTGTCTAATTTTAAATGGCTTACCTGTTTATCCCAACATCATTGATTAATTGGTCTTTTCTATATTAATCTGAATGTCTAGTTGTTGAATATTAAATTTCGGTCTACTTTTAGGTATATTTTTGCTTTTCTGTTCTGTTCTAGTGATACAGCTGTCTATTCATAAATAAATATAATCTACTTTATTGAAGTTTTATAATATTAGTATCTGGATAGGACGAATCCTCTTTTTTCTTTTTGAGACAGAGTCTTGCCCTGTTGCCCTAAGTAAAGGTTAGTCGTGTCATCATACATAGCTCACCACAATCTCAAACTTCTGGGCCCTAGGATCCTCTTGCTTCAGCATCCTGAGTAGCTGGGATGCAGGTACCTGCCACGATGCCCACCTAATTTTTCTGTTTTTAGTAGAGTTGGGGGTCTTGCTCTTGCTCAGGCTAGTCTGGAACTCCTGAGCTCAAGCTATCCTCCTGCTTCAGCCTCCAGAGTGGTTTAGGAATCATTTTTACATTCTTCTTTCTTTTCTTTAGACAGGGTCTCTTTCTGTTTTCCAGTCTACTGTGTGGTGACCATAGCTTACTGCAACCTCCAACTCTGGGGTTCAAGTGATCCTCTTGGCTCCAGCCTGCTGAGTAGCTGGGAATACAGGCACATGCCTCGCTATTTTAAAAACTCTTTTTGTAGACACAAGGTTGGGGCTATGTTACTCAGGCTGGTCTCCAACTCCCAAGCTCAAGGGATCCTCCTGCCTAAGCCTCCCAAAGTGCTCGGATTACAGTGGTGTGAGCCATCACAGCCAACCCATTTTAA
This sequence comes from Perodicticus potto, assembly GCA_963574655.1. Lineage (NCBI taxonomy): Eukaryota > Metazoa > Chordata > Mammalia > Primates > Lorisidae > Perodicticus > Perodicticus potto. The sequence goes on along the minus strand of CAUYRH010047722.1, from coordinate 1,126 downwards.
CATTTCTTTTTGTTTGTTTTTTAGACAGAGTCTCACTATGTTGCCCTGGGTAGAGTGCGATGGCATCATAGCTCACAGCAACCCCAAATTGTTGGGCTCATGAGATCTAGTTTCAAATTAGTGGGAGTTTTTTTTTTTTTTTTTTTAAGACAGAATTTAGCTTTGTCACCCTCGGTAGAGTGCCATGGTGTTACAGCTCACAGCAACCTCAAACTCTTTGGGCTTAAGTGATTCTCCTGCCTTGGCCTCCCAAGTAGCTGGGACTACAGGCGCCTGCTACAATGCCTGGCTATTTTTTGGCTGTAGTTGTCATTGCTGTTTGGCAGGCCAGGGCTGGGTTCAAACCCGCCTCCACCAGTGTATGTGGCTGGCGCCCTAGCTGCCTGAGCTACAGGCGCCAAGCCTCCATTTTTACATTTTTAAATGGTTTATTTATTTAGTTTTTGTCGAGACAGAGTTCTACCCTATGCCCTGAGCAGAGTGCAATTGCGTCGTAGCTCACTGCAACCTCAGACTCAGGCTGTGGGCATCCTGCTGCCTCAGCCTCCGCGTTTTTAAATGGTTTAAAAACAATCAAAAGAGGGGTAATATTTCACCACATATAAAATTCAATTTGTGTGATTAAATAAATTTTTTTTTTTTTTTGAGACAGAATCTAACTATGTCAGCCTCGGTAGAGTGCTGTGATTCTCTTGCCTCAGCCTCCCAAGTGGCTGGGACTATAGGCACCTGCCACAACGCCCCATTTTTTTGTTAGTTGTCATTATTGTTTAGCTGGCCTGGAGGGTTCGAACCCTCCAGCTTTGCTGTATGTGGCTGGTGCCCTACCCACTGAGCTACAGGTGCTGCCCGATAAAGTTTTTTGGGGACACAGCTGTACCCAAAATTTACATCATATCATCTCTAACTACTTTATTACTGCAGTTATTGAGTTGATTAGTTTTGGCAGAGACCACATACCATAAAGCATAACATACTTAATTACTATCTGGCTCTTGATAGAATTTTTTTTTTTTTTTTTTTTGCTTTTTAAATTTATTTACATGAGACCAGGTGTGGTGGGTCACTCATGTAATCCTAACACTTTATGAGGCTGTGGCAGGTGGTTTGGCGGTGCTCACATGTT
>CAUYRH010047719.1:0-16097 GCA_963574655.1 Perodicticus potto | reverse complement strand
GTATTGTCTGCAGTGTGTGGTGTGTATGTGTGTGTATTGTCTGCAGTGTGTGGTGTGTATCTGTGTGAATTGTCTGCAGTGTGTGGTGTGTATCTGTGTGTATTGTCTGCAGTGTGTGGTGTGTATCTGTGTGAATTGTCTGCAGTGTGTGGTGTGTATGTGTGTGTATTGTCTGCAGTGTGTGGTGTGTATCTGTGTGAATTGTCTGCAGTGTGTGGTGTGTATCTGTGTGAATTGTCTGCAGTGTGTGGTGTGTATGTGTGTGTATTGTCTGCAGTGTGTGGTGTGTATCTGTGTGTATTTGCAGCAGTGCTGGGTTTTTCTCTGAGTTCTCACTGGCTTGTGTACACACAGTGTTCAGAGTGTTCAGAGATACTGGTTCACAGTAGAATTTGTGATCAAACATACTGAAGAATTAGTCACACGTATGTGTGTATCACATATACGTCAAAACTTATAAAATGTGGACATTTTAGATATGTAGAGTTTATTGTTTATCAGTGTTGCATATGTCAATAAAGCTGCTTTAAAAAAATTAATCCTAGCCATTGACTATGGAGAGGGTGTTTTCTCCTCCTGGTGTATCCCTCAGAGGCCCAGGGAGTCTTGACTAACCCTGACTGAGTACGAAGGGTTGTGAATCCGAGTAGCCTCCTCTCATGATCCGAGGAGGGCTCCCCGCTGTCTGACTGCATGTACCTGGCCGTGCCTGATGACGTGCACAGAGCCTGGGTCTTGGTATCAGACAGACATCTGTGTATGTGCTGAGCAACCCAGGTGAGTGGACTGGCCTCTTTCAGACATGGTTTTCTTATCAAAAAATAGGAACAGAATGTCTTTCTGTTTGACTGTGGTGTGCTGTGTGCTGGCACGGCTCCGAGCATGCAGAGACGTCACTTTGAGGTGTGCACACACATGTGTGTACGTTAGAGTTACACCTTGCCTGATCTCATATACAACAAGCAGTGTCTGCCAGGCAGTCGCTGTGGTTCTTCTGGAAAGCAGCAATTTGATCTTTTTCTGAAAAGTTGACTTGCTGTGGGGACGTCAGAGTTTCTGTTGGGAGTTCTAGAAAACAGTCTTTGGAAGGGCAGGAGCGTGAGACCCTCTTCCTGGGCCTGCGGACCCCTGACAACATGCTGGCTCTGAGCTCCCACCGGTACACGAAAGGCCCTGTGGGAGCTGAGTCCACCCATCGCCCTTTGGTGCCTTGATTGTCTCCACGTCCCTGTTAAATGTAACCGAAAAGTTAAAAAGAAGATTTTGCCTCATTTTTTTCTTTGCCGTTTTCTTGAAACAGCCCATTAACCCTCTGCTATCTCTGTCCTTCTTCATGGACAGGGTCAGATGACAGGGACATTCTCTGGTTCAGGCTAGTCATTAAGAGGGAAACGCCATGCTCCATTTTATGCAATTTAGGCCCCGATCTTTTGGTCAGAGCAGTGGTTCTCAACCTTCCTATTGCTGCAAAGTATTTTCGTTGTTACAAAGGGGTCGTGACCCACAGGTTGAGAACCACTTGGGTTAGAGAAAGTTTCCTTCCTGGAGCTGAGAGTCCTCATGGTGGGCAGAGCTTTTTCTGTTTCTCCAGGTTTCTATTTGGGGTTCTGAGCTTATTGAATAAATTTGATTTCAATTATGTCACAATGCCTGAACCTCTTTATATGGCCTAAATGTTGGAGGAGGAGGCTGCCTACATAAGCCCCTCTCACTGTCTCACTGTGACTACTTACTCTATTTGCTGTATATGGGTATAAGCAAAGCAATCAAATTCAGCAATATCCATGGATTGTTTTATATGGGAGTTCATTGGGTAGAATTTGGACCAGCCACTGTAGGCTGATTTCCTAGATCCTTAAAGGAACAAAATGCACACCACCCGTCCGCTGGACTCCCCGGGACCAGCCCCGCTCCTGTGTACAGCACCATTTGGGTTTCAGTGTGGTTTCACTTTGGCTGCATTTGCATTTTTTCCACTCTTGTTTTTTTCATGCTGCTGATCCTTTGGGGCAAGAGGAGCTAGTTTTAGTTTTCTAATTGGCTCCTCTTATCTCTCTGAAGGTAAAATTTCTCCCTGATCTTCTCATCAAATACTAGATTTCTGTGCAATAAAACTCAGTTTTCTGAAATCTCCGTGCAGGCCCACACAGTGGGTGCTGGAAGACGCAGCTGCCATCAGGAGCCTGGGAAGGGGGAGGCAGAGTGAGACTGGTCACATCTACACTTAGGAAAGCCCAGTCCCTGCCAGACCGAGCCATCTGGTCTTCCTTGCCGTCCCCGCCACGCTGTCTGTGCTCATCACCCTCTACAGCAGCCAGGTTCCACACATGTTTATCGCATGCTCACTGTGTGCCCCTTGTTACTAAAGAACGAGAGTCCAGCAGGCAGACTCATTCCAGAGTAATTCTCACGTGAGCAGACTGCTCGAGTCCTCGGATGCAGGAACAGAGTGAGTGGGAGAATAGGGACAAAGTCCCTCTTGAGAGAGTCAGGATGGGGAGGCGAATAAGAGCAGAGGCTTTGGGTCCAGGCACACCTGGGCTCAGTCTCATTGTGCCATGAGTGCTAGATTCATCTTACCAAAGCCTCAGTTTCCCCAGTGGGCTCCCCCAAGGCACTGTGCTCATTAGGAGTACAAGTTAGCAGTTCGTTGAGACTGTGTAGCAAAGGGTCTCGTGTGGAGTGGGTGGTCAGCACAGAGGGCCTCATGTGGAGTGGGTGGTCAACAGAGTGTCTAGTTTTGAGTGTGTGGTCAGTAGGGGGGCCTCATCAGGAATGGGTGGTCAGCAGACGGCCTCACGTGATGACACTGTCAAAGGATGGTAGAAGTGGGAGGGATTGAGGAGGTTTGTGATTCTCCCCTGGCTACAGGACTCTTCCCATCAAAGTCCTGAAGAGTCCAGAAATAGTGTATATACTGATTGTACGGTCCCCGTAGTGAAAATAAAATGTTTAATAACTGGCATGCTAACACAATTAATATAGAAATCAAAATGTACATAAAATGTAAAGCATTGACACATGCGCATGTGCAATTATCACTGTTTACCACTGATAAAACTTATAGCAGAAATCATTTATTACTCAAATCTCTAATTTTTCTGTGGATTTTTGGACATCCTCAAGAAGGTTTCTGTTATTGGCTGAATGATATCCATTTCTTGGCCATGGTTTGACACAGGAAATGGTAGCAGGCCATTAAGTTAATTATTCTAAAGACCCTGGCATGGCACTGCAGGCCGAGGTGGGTTGGGTGTCCTGCTGACTGGTAAGAGCTGCGATGCTCCCGGGACACAGAAACTGACGCTCCCGGGACCTGCTCTGTGGCCAGGCCCTGCGTGCTGGGCATGTGGAGCCCTCAACAGGTGCTGCACAGCCCTACATCTGCTGCTCAGCTTGTCAAGCAGCTGTCGACTTTTCTGTGTCCAAGGCCACTGCTGTACAGGGTCATTATGTGACTTAGAGTTTTAACAGCTCATATTTTGTGCATCTAATGCAGAAATGTAATATTTCAAAAGCACCTGCCACTCAACCTGTGAGAACCTGAAGAGTCATCTAGCAAACAGCTCAGAAGAAGTCCCTCCACCAGGCAATGAAAACTTTGGAGCTGCTAGGAGGTCGCTCTCTGTCAGACACCTGCTGCCCTGGCCTCCGACAGTGAAGCGTGGGCATGTGCTGTGGCTGGAGGCACCGGGAAGAGAAGCTGCCCCTGTGAGCACATTTCCAGTCTGGCTTTGCTGCCCTGAAGCTGAATGGCCTTTCTTGCTGAGGAGTTGTCCATGGCTTTGCCCTTCTGTCTCCTGAGCCACTTGGTAGCTGTTAACTACTAAATCCTCACCACATCCTGCCTCGACACTGATGGTTTTGTGGAACTTTGTCACATTTAACCCTCAGCACACTTCTGTGTGGTGTTCTGTTAACGCTTCTGCTCTGCTGCAGGGGAGGGCACGGCTTTTCGGTTACTCACTTCTCCGGACTGTTTAGCTAGTGGCACAAGTGACACCCAGACCCATGCTGGCCACTGAAGCCCAGGTGTTGACATGGTGGCTCTGTCCCATGCCTGACCTCTTATTTGGCATAGGGAGTATTGATTGCTTTGCTCGATTTTATTTTTGTCTCTGCAATGTTAATTTCTAGCTGTATTCTTGGCCTTTCCATGGCAGACAATCCAGAGACTCACCTACCAGGAAAGATGAGTTTGTAAGAACTAAAATGAAAATCCCTGCTGATTTCAGGATCTCTGTATGTAAAATTCACACCGTCACATGTGGTCTAGTTTGATCACCTTGATGCTATGAGGCGTGTGGGGAAGTTTTTGTTTCTAATTAGTTTGGTTTATGTGGTCTGGGGGAAGGAGACCTGGGGGAGTGGAATGACATGTTCAAGGTCACATGATTTTTAAGGGAAAACCAAGGCACAGTCTAAGACCTGTGTCCAAAGTCCATCCCTTTCCCCATAGCTCCTTGTAGCTGGGTGCATGCGGACTGATGTCTGAGCAGCTTCCATCTGGAAGCCAAGGTGGTGGCTGCTCCAGTTGTTCCTGAGCAATCTTTTTCTCCAGCTGCCAGGAAGCCAACAGGCCCAGAGTCAGCTATGACCAAGGCTGCCGAGGCCTTCTGCAGTGTGACTCTGGCTCTCGCCCGCTGTCAAGCTTTGTGGGGGCCAATGGCACTTTCCCAGAGCAGGGCAGATGGTGCGTCTCCACGGTCACGGTAGTGTCAAGGCCATTGCCAGTGTTGAAGAAAGGAGGACAAGGCGTTCTTGACATCATGATGCTTAAATGACCACAGAGAAGAGGCCCCATTGACCAGGGGCGTGTGTGATGAGACGGTGACACCAAGGACCAGTGTTGGTCACCTTCCCATGGGCTGGCCCTAAACACGGTGGGGCAGTAACTCACAGCTACTAGAACTATGTGACATTCTGGAGAGAGGAGAGGGGAGGTTCTGAGGACCCACCGAGGAAGACCGATGTCCCAAGAACTGTGGCTGTTGCCAAGAGGCTTTTCCATCTCTTTACTCAGGCTGAGACAGTTACCACGAGGAAGCCCATCTCAGGCCCTGGAAAGTCAAGTGCAGGGGGACACTCTGGTCAGCCCCCAGCCTGGAGGAGGGCGGTCTCCGCAGCTGTTCAGGAAGGGCACATTGGCTCTAACAGTATCACACGTGGCTGTTTTATTTATTTTATACAGTGTGTTTTGAATCATAAAACTAAAAAAATGTAAACTGTAGAAAATTTAGGAAATGCAATCGTATAAACAAAAATTTATATCCCAGATTACACTGGATACAATTACTGTGACTGTGTTGAGAATGGAGTGGGTAAAAGCCTGACGCTGGGGCAGCTGGCCTGGTGCCATCCATGCTTACCTCTTGGGGGACTTCGGGCACATCGCTGACAGGGCCCTGATCACCTGGGTGCCATTCTGGCTAACTGACCATTGGACTTCAGGTGAATCACTGAGGGTCCTGCTTGTTTCCTCTTATGAAAGATGAACATGCCAATGGTATTGCCTTCCCAAGAAGGCTGTGGAGATTAAGTTTGTTACTACATGGGGAGAGTTTAGGTCGGTGGCTCCCCAAGGTTGGCATTTGGTAAGCTTGAGTTAGCATAATTTTGTATTTATTAAATCCTCTGAATCTTCTTATAAACGCAAATATTTTTCTTTTACAAACATGAGATTGGGTGTGGTGTGGTGTGGTGTGAGCCAGGTGTGGTGGCTCATGCCTATAATCACAGCACTCTGGGAGGCTGAGGCAGGTGGATTGCTTGAGCTCAGGAGTTTGAGATCAGCCTGTCCAGGTTTGGAGTCTGACCCTGCCCCAATGTGGTCACAGGTCTGGTGTCTGGGTTTGGTGGCTGACTCTGTCCCACTGTGGTCACAGGTCTGGTGTCCGGGTTTGGAGTCTGACCCTGCCCCACTGTGGTGACAGGTCTGGTGTCCGGGTTTGGAGGCTGACCCTGCCCCACTGTGGTCACAGGTCTGGTGTCCGGGTTTGGATCTGACCCTGCCTCACTGTGGTGACAGGTCTGGTGTCTAGGTTTGGAGTCTGACTCCGTCCCACTGTGGTCACAGGTCTGGTGTCCGGGTTTGGGGTCTGACCCTGTCCCACTGTGGTGACAGGTCTGGTGTTCAGGTTTGGAGTCTGATCCTGTCCCACCGTGGTGACAGGTCTGCTGTCCAGGTTTGGAGTCTGACCCTGCCACACTGTGGTGACAGGTCTGGTGTCTGGGTTTGGAGTCTGACCCTGTCCCACCGTGGTGACAGGTCTGGTGTCCGGGTTTGGATTCTGATCCTGCCTCACTGTGGTCACAGGTCTGGTGTCCGGGTTTGGAGTCTGACTCCATCCCACTGTGGTCACAGGTCTAGTGTCCGGGTTTGGTGGCTGACCCTGTCCCACCGTGGTGACAGGTCTGGTGTCCGGGTTTGGTGGCTGACCCTGCCTCACTGTGGTCATAGGTCTGGTGTCCAGGTTTGGATTCTGATCCTGCCGCACTATGGTGACAGGTCTGGTGTCCGGGTTTGGTGGCTGACCCTGCCCCACTATGGTCACAGGTCTGGTGTCTGGCTTTGGTCACTGACCTTGTGCTGACCCTGCTGCACTATGATTGTGGCTTTTCCTTCTGTATGTCCCTTTCTGATTACACTATTCCTTCTGGGGTCTAAAAAAATCTGTCATTTTTTAGAACTTCTCTGCCCTGTCTTTCAACTAACTGAGACTGAAATATTCTCGGCAGAATCTGCTCTCTTGGCACTTATGGCTCTTTGGGGAAGCCAGAATGTCCACCCTGAAGTTCCTCAGCATCAGGCAGCGCCCGTCTTCTGTGTGTGTCCCGGCTCATCTGACACGTAGTCTGGGCATGTGAAGGTCACAGACGGGCCCGGCACGTTGGCATCCAAGGGCTCCAGTGAGCAGGGCCTGCAGCTGGAGGGATATTCAAGGAAACTCACGTCTGTTAACACGTTGGTGGCTCCGAGTTCTGTTGCAGCGTGAAGTTGAGATAATCAGTGTGGTGTCCGAGCTAAAGTGGTGACTTGGGGTGAAGACGAGGGAGTATAAACTTTATGCTGCTGTATCCTCGCCATATTTAAAATGAAAACTCAGTGCAGGCTTTAAAATGGAGATATGTTTAAAGGGAAATGACGTGCCCTGTCCTGTAGGGAAACAGAACACAAGAGAACATTCTCAGGTTGGTCGTGCTGGCCCTCGTCTGCGGAGCTGCCCAGGGCTGTGTGGCAGGAGGGGACACAGGCTCTGGCCGCCCTGTCCCGAGATTGGTTTGGCTGGTCTGGCAGGTGCGGTGGCTTAGAGGGGCTGCTTTTATTGCAGGGGAATCTGCTACTGGGACCAGCCAGATGAGAAGCGTGCAGGGGGGAGGGAGGAGGGCCGGGGCTGGGGAGAGGCAGGGCCCACAAGGCAGGTCGGGCCATCTGGACAACAGCTGTGGGAACTCTGGATCTGTAGCACAGTGCGAAACGGCAGACTGGCTTAGGCACTGGGGTCATTCACACAGATCCAGGTGTGAACTGCTCCCAGTTGTCCGCTGAGATCTTAGGTGCATTCATTTCCCTCTTCAAGCTTTTATTTCCTCATCTGTAACAAGGGAATAGCAATCTCTCCCTGTCCCCGTTGTGTGAGGCTGTGCCATCACGGGTCCAAGCAGGGGTCCTGGTGCCTGCGGGGTGTCTGCGGGGTGGTGTCAGTAGTACCTGTGAGCACAGAGGGAGGGCCCGCCAGGCACCTGCACGTACAGGTGTATGTGGGAGCGGTCGGAGTCCAGGAGGTCCCTGAAATGCGATTTAAAGACTGGCTGCCTGGCCACTTAACACAGTGAAAGACCTTTCATCTCACTAGTCCTCAGGGCACTCACAAAGTAAGACCAAATGAAATATTGATTTGTATTTGCCAAATTGGTAAAAGTTTTAAAGTTTGTTAACACCAGTGTTTAGGAGAATATAGAGTGAGTGTGCTCGTAGGTTCTACTTGTGGGAGTTAACCTGGTGTAATGACTTTTGAAGACGATTTGTCATATGTAGAAATTGCTCACCTACCAGCAAATTCCATTCCTACATCTAGGGTCTCCCATATGTGATCAAAGGTGTGTGTTCCTAACTATGTTGTTTGTTATAACAGACCACTTCGGTGTCCGTCAATGGGAAATTGATACATACATTACGTGAACCAAAGCTAAATAGATGCATTTTAAACAATGATGAGTGAAAAGTTGCAGAACAGTACAAACAAACGATTTACACGTAGCTTGAAAACATGGAAAATAACGTATTTGTTATGGATCCAAACATATGTAACATGAGTTTAAAGAAATTAATTGTAATAGTAAGTACAGAATTAAGGATAGTATTAGGAAAAGAAAGATGTGGGTGGTCGGAAGGGTTGCCTGGGGCTCAATCCTAGGTCTGCCGTTTACTCACTGGCTTATACACCCTTAGACGAGTTTCTTGACCTCCGTGCTCAGTTTTCTGATGCATGAAATGGGAATAGTAATATTATATACTTACAGGGATGATATGAGGATAAAATACATTAATACAGGTAGAATGCTTAGAAAAGTACTGAGCAGGCAGTAAGTGGCCTAATCATACTTCTAATACTTGAGTATTTTTATTATTCTATAGTCATTTAAAATATTACACATTGTAATTTTTCTTAAAAAAAAGAATGGATGTCATTCTTGCCCTTTATCATCGTATAGCTGAAAAGTGAACAAAGATTGGGCAGTGCCTGTGGCTCTGTGAGTAGGGCGCCAGCCCCAAATACTGAGGGTGATGGGTTCAAACCTGGCCCTGGCCAAACTGCAGCAAAAAAATAGCCGGGCATTTTGGCAGGTGCCTGTGGTCCCAGCTACTTGGGAGGCTAAGGCAAGAGAATCGCCTAAGCCCAAGAGCTGGAGGTTGCTGTGAGCTGTGACGCCACAGCACTCTACCGAGGGTGATAAAGTGAGACTCTGTCTCTATTTAAAAAAAAAAAAAAGTGAACAAAGATTAAAAATATCACCAATGTGGGAAATTCAGGGTGTGGCAGAGCAGAGTACTAGTTCCCAGATTCATCAGTCACTATCTCTGTGAAGTAGACACGACTTTTATCGCTATTTTACACGCGGGAAGAAGGAGGCTTAGGAAGACTGACTTCCAAGATCACACAGCTAGGAGTGGCCAGGCTGGGAGCCCCCAGGTGTGGACGAGCCGTGTGCTCAGCCGTCCAGCATCAGCGCCGGCCTGGCCGCTGCTCACACCAGCCTCCTCCTCCCCACAGAGCCTCCTTCCTGCCTCCGTCCTGTCTTGTTTTGTTTTTTGGGCCTGGAATCCTAATATTTAATTTTATATCGTTTAAAAAAGTATTATGGGCACGTGATGTTTTGATGGAGGCACCACAATTTGAATTAATTCAGTTGTGGTGATTGGGGTGTCCATCACCTGAGGCTGGCATTGGCCTTTACAGACCATGGCAATGAACAGTCTCAGAATAGCCGCGGCTTCCAGGAACAGAGGGGTGTTTCTCTGTCATGCTGAATATTCCTCAGAGGTCAGCTGGGAGCTCTGCCACACGGCGCCGTGCTCAGGGACCGGGAGTCCTGGGCAGAGCAGCCAGTCTCGAACCTTCCTGGTTGTTATGGCCAAGAGAAAGGGAGAATGAGAGAGAGTGAGGGAGGGAGGGAGGAGGGGAGGGCAGAGCAGGAGAGGGAGAGAAGGGAGCAGAGTCTCACACTCACTCACACTCACAGAGCCAAACTCCCCAGGGTCCACATTGAGAAAGTTAAGAGGACGAGGGGAATTTAATGTTAATGGTATGATTTATGAATTCCGCAAATCTAAAATATTAGCGTTTCAACATGTAATCAACATCAAAAGACGGAAGTATTTTATATTGTTTGTTTGTTTGCACCAAATCTGAAATTGTTGTGTTTTATGCTCACAGCACTTTTCAGTTTGGACCAGCCTTATGTCAGGCACTCGGCTTGGTGCTCGTGGCTGGTGGTGACGGTGTTGGGCAGGGCCGCTCCAGAGGTTTCTGTCCCTGGAACTCAGTAGGAACTGACTTCAGTCTCCTCTCAGGACCAGCAGCATCACGGGGACTCAGAGCCACTCAGTCCTGAAGCAGGGCCTGACTTGCAGGAACAATCGCAGACTGTGCAGACATCTGCCTGGTGCAGGGCTGAAGGGTGGCGGCTGCTCCGTGTGTCGAGGCCCTCACCCTCTTCTCTCTTCTCTCTTGGCAGGTGCCTCGTCTCCAGACATGGAGCCCAGCTATGGGGGAGGTCTCTTCGACATGGTGAAGGGAGGTGCAGGGAGGCTCTTCAGTAACTTGAAGGACAACTTGAAAGACACCCTCAAGGACACGTCCTCGAGAGTCATACAGTCTGTCACCAGGTGTGTACACAGACACGTCCTTGAGAGTCACACAGTCTGTCACCAGGTGTGCACAGATGTGTCCTCCAGAGTCACATGGTCTGTCACCAGGTGTGTACACAGACACGTCCTTGAGAGTCACACAGTCTGTCACCAGGTGTGCACAGACATGTCCTCCAGAGTCACACGGTCTGTCACCAGGTACACACAGACGTGTCCTTGAGAGTCACACAGTCTGTCACCAGGTGTGTACACAGACGTGTCCTTGAGAGTCACACGGTCTGTCACCAGGTGTGCACAGACACATCCTCCAGAGTCACATGGTCTGTCACCAGGTGTGCACAGACATGTCCTCCAGAGTCACACAGTCTGTCCCCAGTGTGCACAGACGCATCCTCGAGAGTCACACGGTCTGTCACCAGGTGTGTACACAGACGCGTCCTTGAGAGTCTCACAGTCTGTCACCAGGTGTGCACAGACACATCCTCCAGAGTCACGCAGTCTGTCACCAGGTACACACAGACACGTCCTCCAGAGTCACACAGTCTGTCACCAGGTGTGTACACAGACGCGTCCTTGAGAGTCACATGGTCTGTCCCCAGTGTGCACAGACACGTCCTCCAGACACACAGTCTGTCACCAGGTATACACAGACGCGTCCTCCAGAGTCACACGGCCTGTCACCAGGTGTGTACAGGCACATCCTCCAGAGTCACATGGTCTGTCCCCAGGTGTGTATGCAGACGCGTCCTCGAGAGTCACACAGTCTGTCCCCAGGTGTGCACAGACGCGTCCTCCAGGGTCACATAGCCTGTCACCAGGTCTGCACAGATGAGTCCTCCAGAGTCACACGGCCTGTCACCAGGTACACACAGACGCATCCTCCAGAGTCACACGGTCTGTCACCAGGTGTGCTGACGCATCCTCCAGAGTCACACGGTCTGTCACCAGGTACACATAGATGCGTCCTCCAGAGTCATACGGTCTATCACCAGGTGTGCACAGACGCGTCCTCCAGAGTCATATGGTCTGTCACCAGATGTGCACAGACACGTCCTCCAGAGTCATACGGTCTGTCCCCAGGTGTACACAGACAGGTCCTCCAGAGTCACACAGTCTGTCACCAGGTGTGTACGCAGATGCGTGAGGGAGAGAGCCGGCTGCCCGCCAGTCCAGTGAGAAGTGTCTCTGTCAGACGTGTGGGTGAGGGAGAGAGCCAGCCAGCATGTTTGGATCATTTTATTGAATGTTCTTTTTTGTCTTGATTTTAGCTACACCAAGGGAGATTTAGACTTCACTTACGTTACCTCCAGAATTATTGGTAAGCGTCTCCCTTTTATATTAACTCTTCTTTGGTTCAACTTTCAACTGCTGCCCTTACAGCCGCTGACCTGCGTGACCGCTCTCTCTGTGTGGCCTCTCCTAGTGATGTCCTTCCCACTGGACAGTGTCGACATAGGATTCCGGAATCAGGTCGACGACATCCGGAGCTTTCTGGATTCCAGACATCTTGACCACTACACGGTGTACAATCTGTCACCCAAATCTTACCGAACTGCCAAGTTTCACAGCCGGGTAAGGAGCTGATTCCTGGGTGGCCCTGGGGCTGTGTGGTGGAGGGCCTGACTATTTTTCCCACCTACACAAGATCCTCAGAGCTTTTCCTTAAACTCTGGACACTTCTATGCACAGAGTATTTATTTGACTGTTAGGAGATATTCTGAAGGTTTTCCTGGGTGAGGACATTTATAGGAAACTGTGTCCATTAGTGAAACACCAAGGAGTTGGGGTGTCAGGTCTGTTGTTGGCTGGCGGCTCCTTGGCACAGATTCGTGAGGCTCAAGGTGGAGATGAGAACACTACACAGGGCAGCTGGCTAATCTTATCCCCTGACACAGTCATGTCTGACCTTCTCACTGTCACTGGAGTGTCCAGATGGGGCAGGGGTGAGGAGGCTGGTACAGAACACTGGTATTAATGGAAACATACTTCTGACATTCAGTATCTGGGCCTCTCTCCTGGGTGGGGGCCTGAGCAGTGCACACTGCAGCTTTGGTGACACCGTCCCTGGTATCAGCAGTGAGAGCACAGCAGCACTTAGAGCATCCCACCTGCTGAGACTCTGCCGTGCACACTTACTCTCAGTCCTTGGAAGGAGGTGGAGAAACTGAGACACAGACGCATAAGGTGACTTGTCCAAGTGGCTTGAGGCTTGTGTTCTTAACTGTCACCCTGGGCTGACAGTATTACTTGGGAAAAGCTCAAAGATCTTTTTAAAGAGATTTTTGAACTAGGCAAAGAAATAGTCCTAGTTTCAACCTGGCAAAGAAACTATTTGAGCTGGCTTGGGTTTGTATCTCATATCTGATACCAAGCCTGATATTTGCAGCCACTCAATTCTTGGCTTTTTCTAAATTCAGGCTTTTTTTCTCTTAAGAGTATCTTCGAATATTTTTTTAATTGTTTTTTATTGAATCATAGCTTTGTACATTGATGCATTTATGGGGTTCAGGGTACTGCTTCATTATACAATGTGAAATGCTTACATTGAACTAAGTAACACATCCATCACAGTTATACTCATTTCTTAATAGTTTTGAAATGTACCAGTGCATCATGCACGTTAGGTGAGGTCCCCCCTCCCCTCTCCTCTCTCTCCTCTTCCCTTCTACATTCTGGACTATAGTTATGTTTTGCCATTTGTGTGAGTGTGTAGGTGGTTATATATTGATTTCATACTAGTATCAAGTACATTGGATACTTTTTTTCCCATTCTTGAGATACTTTACTAAGAAGAATATGTTCCAGCTCCATCCAGGTAAACATAAAAGATGTGAAGTCTCCTTATTTTTATGGATGCATAGTATTCCATGGTGTACATATACCACGATTTGTTAATCTATTCATGGGTCGATGGACTCTTGGGATGTTTCCATGTCTTGACTATTATGAATTGAGCTGCAATAAACATTCTGGTGCAAATGTCTTTGTTATAAAATAATTTTTGATCATCTGGGTATATACCTAGTAGAGGAATTGCAGGATCAAATGGTAGGTCTACTTTTAGTTCCTTGAGTGTTCTCCAAACTCTTTCCAAAAAGGTCATATTAGCTTGCATTCCCACCAGCAGTGTAGAAGCGTTCCCTGTTCTCCACATCCTTGCCAACATCTGTAGTTTGGGGATTTTGTGATGTGGGCTAATGTTACTGGAGTTAGATGATATCTCAAAGTAGTTTTGATTTGCATTTCTCTGATGATTAAGGATGATGAGCATTTTTCCATGTGTTTGTAGGCCATGCACCTGTCTTCCTCAGAGAAGTTTCTGTTCAAGTCTCTTGCCCACATAGAAATAGGGTTATTTATTCTTTTCTTATTGATTAGTCTATAGATTCTAGTTATCAGACCTTTGTTGGAAGCATAACCTGCAAAAATCTCCCATTCTGAAGGTTGTTTGTTTGCTTTGCTTACTGTGCTCTTGACTGTGCAAAAGCTTTTTAGTTTGATCAGATCCCAGTAATGTATTTTTGGTGTTGCTTCAATTGCCCGGGGGGTACTCCTCATAAAATATTCTCCCAGGCCAATTTCTTCAAGTGTTTTCTTTCCCTGCACTCTCTTCTAGTATTTTTATAGTTTCATGTCTTAAGTTTAAATCTTTTGTCCAGTGAGAATCAATTTTTGTTAATGGTGAAAGGTGGGGTCCAGTTTCAGTCTTCTACAGGTTGCCATCTAGTTCACCCAGCACCATGTGTTAAATCGGGAGTCTTTCCCCCACTGAATATTTTTGATAGGCTTGTCGAAGATTAAATGGTGATAAGTAGTGGGGTTCATCTCCTGGTTCTCTATTCTGTTCCATAAATCTACCTCTCTGTTGTTGTGCCAGTACCATGCTGTTTTGATCACTATAGATTTATAGTATAGCTTAAAGCCTGGTAATGTGATACCTCCTGATTTGTTCTTATTTCTGAGTAATGTATTTGCTATTCGAGGTTTTTTTCTGATTCCATGTAAAATGAAGTACTTTTTTTTCAAGTTCTTTAAAGCATGACAATGGTGCTTTAATAGGGAGTGCATTAAATCTGTAAATTGCTTTGGGTAGTTTAAAATGGACATTTTAACAATGTTGATTCTTCCCAGCCATGAGCATGGTATGTTTTTCCATTTGTTAACATCTTTAGCTATTTCTTTTCTCAGAGTTTCATAGTTCTCCTTATAGAGGTCTTTCATATCCTTTGTTAGGTAAATTCCCAAATATTTCATCTTCTTTGGCACTATTGTAAAAGGAATAGAGTCCTTGATTGTTTTTTCAGCTTGACTATTGGCATATATAAAAGCTACTGACTTGTAAGTATTTATTTTGTATCCTGAGATGCTGCTGTATTCCTTGATCACTTCTAAGAGTTTTGAAGTTGAGTTCCTGGGATTTTCCCTGTATAGGATCATATCATCAGTAAAGAGTGAGAGTTTGACCTCCTCTGACCCTATTTGGATACCCTTGATCACCTTGTCTTGCCTGATTGCAATGGCTAAGACTTCCATTACTATGTTGAATAGCAGTGGAGACAGTGGACATCCTAGCCTTGTTCCTGATCTGAGTGGAAATGTTTTCAATTTTACACCATTCAATATGGTATTGGCTGTGCGTTTGCTGTAGATGGCCTCTATTAGTTTAAGAAATGTCCCTTTTATGCCTATTTTCTTAAGAATTCTGATCATGAAAGGATGCTGGATATTATCAAAGGCTTTTTCTGAGAGAATTGAGAGACTCATATGGTCTTTGTTTTTTATTTTATTGATGTGATGTATTAACATTTATAGATTTGCGTATGTTGAACCAAGCCTGTGATGCTCTACCTCCAAAATAAACTCACCCAGAAAATTTTGAACAAAACCCAACTTCTACAGTGGTGAAAGGATGAAAAATGTCCACTGGACATTCAAAAATCATGACACCTAAATTACAACCAGGCTTATCAATTCTCTCAATTAATGTGAATGGTTTAAATTGTCCTCTAAAGAGGCACAAGCTGGCTGACTGGATACATAAATTCAGACTGAATATCTGCTGTATACAAGAATCTCTCCTTACCTTAAAGGATAAAGATAGATTCAGGGTGAAGGGATGGACTTGTATATTACAGGCAAATGGAAACCAGAAAAAAACAGGGGTTGCAATTTTAGTAGCAGATACAATTGGCTTTAAACCAACAAAGATAAAGAAAGATAAGGAAGGTCACTACATATTTGTCAGGGGAAACACCCAACATGAAGAGATTTCAATAATTAACATTTATGCACCCTATCAGAATGCTCCTCAATTCATAAAGCAGACCCTACTGGATATGAACAACTTGATATCTTCCTGTACTATAAAAGTTGGGATTTTAACATCCCTTTGATAGTTTTGGATAGATCCTCCAAGAAGAAACTAAACAAAGAAATATTAGACTTAAACCTGACCCTAGAACAAATGGACTTTACAGACCTTTACAGAACATTTCACCCTAATAAAACTGAATATACATTTTTCTCATCAGCCCACAGGTCATCCTCCAAAATAGATCATATCCTAGGACACAAGTCTAACCTCAGCAAATTTAAAAGTGTAGAAATTATTCCTTGTATCTTCTTGGACCACCATGGAATAAAAGTTGAACTCAACAGCAACAGGAATCTTCATACTCAAACAAAGTCATGGAAGCTAAATAATCTTAGGCTGAATGATAGCTGG
>CAUYRH010047717.1:0-25855 GCA_963574655.1 Perodicticus potto | reverse complement strand
TTTCTCTTTTGTCTTGTGATTTTTTTTGAGGTGAAATTTAAGCTTTTGTGTGAGTAGTACTATTATACCTATCTTGAGTGTCTTGCTTGTACTGTATCACATCATACCTTTGTTTAATTCTTAATAAACTGTTCACTTGTTAAAAAAAATAAAAAATAAATAAAAATAAATAAAATAAATAAAATAAAAAAAAATCTAATGCCTCTTTGTCCCAGTTACTTGTTCAGACCACATGGTCCCTTGGTGAGCTCACAGCTCTGGTTCTAATGTGCTGACCACCTCTACTTGGATCTCCCAAACTGGACATTGCACACCTCAGGCCTCATGCTGCTCTGCTGATAAACAGGCTTCCAATGCCCTCATCATTCCATGTGCTCCCCAAGGAGTGCTTTCAGCTTACTGGCCATGGCTTTGATTCCTGCCTGCTGGCTTTGGCCTGCTGCAAGCCAGAGAGGGTATATGTTGCTTGCCTGATGACTGTGGATCAGCTCTGGCTCTGGGAACTCATTAATTTTTAGCACTCACTGAGCATCTCCATCTACCTTACCCTCTCCAATGAGATCTGAATTTCCCCTTCTTGGGAAAGGGCCTCTTCCAAGTTTGTTCATTCTCTGAGTATTCCCTCTGTCTCAACCCTAGATTATTCTTTGGGGTTCTCTTTACATTTTTATCATTATTTTCCTGTTATAATTTATATTAAATTTTCTTATTCAAATTACCATAGAATTTTTGCCTCCTGATTGGACCCCAATTAAGATGTAGTCCATTTTGAGTTCTCTTTCTCATCCTTGTTGGTTTTATCCATGTATACATCTTGAGTAAGTAACTCACTACTATGGTTGCCCAAAGTCAGAAGTATATAGAAAGCCTGACTCAGAAATGAGTCACTCCTATGCCCCCCACCATCCATTCTGTCCTGCTCTCATTTTCCCATCCTTTCCAACCCACTCCCACCTCCTCCTGGTATCTAACCAATCTTATTACTTTCTAGTCTCTACTTATTTTTGCATTATTGAACAGATATGTGTGTAATTTCTTATTTCCTTTTTATGTACACAAAGGATAGATATTACTGTTTTTTTAAACATTTTACTTTTTTACTTACCAGTATATCACAGTAACATACCATACCAGTTCATAGAAATCCTTATCAGTCTTTTTTACAGCTGTGTAGTACTCCACTGAATGGATGTACTATAGTTTACTCATCTTCTCTCTTGTGTGTGAGTGTTTAAGCTGTTTCCAACCAATACTATAATGAACAACCTGTGTATTGATGTATTCTTGTATGTTGGGAGATGTATCTTCAGGGTGGATTCCTAGAAGTGGGATTACTAAATTGAAAAGAGCATGAATCATTTTGTTAGTCATCGACAAATTCTCCTCTAAAAGTGCTGTGCCAATCTGTATTCCCACTAGCAATACATGAGAGTACCTGTTTCCCTCAGTCCTTGCCAACAGACTGTGTTGTTATACTTTTAAATTTTTGTTTATCTGATAAGTGAGAAATGCTATAGTTTTAACTTGTTTATGCTTAATTATGGGTTATTTGAATATCTTCTCATACATTCAAATGCTATATATATAATGTATAGTCTGTTCATGTTTTTTTCCTGTTTTCCTGGTAGTTTTGGTCATTTCCCTCAATTTTTTAAATATTGAGGATATTAGCTCCTGGTCTGTGGTGTAAATAACAAATGTTTCTGCCAGTATGCCAGTTGTCTTTGGACTTTGTGTGTGGTGCTGCTTCTGCAATGAAAATGTTTTTATAATTTTCTGTAGCCACATTTATCAATATTTCCTATTTTGGATTTTGAGTCCCTATACCATGGTTAAAGGCTAATTTGTCCATGTTTTCTTCTTGTATCTGTATAGTTTAAATGTTTACAGTCAGATTCCTGACCCATTCAGAGTTTATTCTTGTATATTGAGTGAGATATGGATCTTATCTTTTTGCACTGGCTACCAAGTTTCTCCCTCTTTGCCTCAGCCATGTAAGATGCACTAAATTACCCCTTGTGCCCAGATCTCTTTGGGGGTTTTTGTTCTATCCCACTGGTCTGTTTGTCAATTTGTGTGGTCAGCACTAGACTGTTTTGATAGAATCTTTACAGTAGTTTCAGTGTCTGGTGGAATGTTTGCTCCTCATAGTTGATTTAATTTATTTCCTGGCTATTCTCACTTGTTTACTTTTCCATATGAATGTTAATAACAACTTGTCCTCAGTAGTTAATGTGATTCAGTTATGCGATGCCAAATTGTGGAAGTAATTCAGGGGCCTCGAGGTACATCTCCATTAACCATTAATAATGCTACCTATGGGAGTCCTTGGCAGAGACCTGGGCCCTGGGAGAAGATTAAGCCCAAGTATCAGTAGCCCAGGTTGAATGAGGAAAGTCAGAGGGGGAGGAGTCAAATCCCAGGTTAGTGCTGCGTCCTGGAGTCACTGTTGGGAAGAGCATCAAAGTTAGGTCACAAGGAGGCCCAGAAGGTATAGGGGGAGCATGGCCTTTCACAATAGTCAATAGTGCCAATAAGCAAACACGTTGGATGTGGAATCCTTCAAGTTCTAAGTCCTCAGAGAAGTGACTTTATATTATACATGTAGAAGAAAAAAAATCCCGACTCTCTGAAGAGTTTTAAGTGTATTTATGCCTTACCTACTTCTGAAGTAAGGTTTGCTTTATTTTATTCCTGGAAATTCTAGCATTTTTCTTGGAGGGTTCGACGATTTGACACTGAAAATTTAAAAGCACTGTAAACAGCCCCTTTCCTTCCCTACCCAGCATTTACCAAAATAAACAGCCTCCAAGCCACTCTGATTTGCATAGCAGCGAGGGCTGACGCAGTGCTCACAGCCTGGGCTATTTCAGGTTTATGGAGACAGCAAAAGGTTCCAGGTACTTTCTAAGTCACTGTTACTGTAAAGTGGAAACAGTCAAGAAGACAAGTGCAAACAATGACAGAGAAATTTGGGATGGTATCAGTTTTGACTTTTGGAGCCAAAAAACTTCCCAGTCCTGAGTGGAGAGCGAGTTCTTGAGGCCTGGCCGTCGGCTGTGGCTCCCACCTCCCTCCTACACTGCTCCCTGCACCCTTCCCACCCTGTGGGCGTGCAGCCCCCCCCACACACACGTGTCACTTCTTCCACCAACCTCCACTATCCCGCAAAAAATAAACTTTGCACCCCCTCTCAAATCTATTTTCTCAAATAATATCTGAATGATACATGCCCTGTTCATCCTTTTCCTAAAGTACGTTCAAGAGCTTTATAGTTTTAGCCTGGGGTCTGCACAGCATCCAGCACGGTCTCTGCTCATAAGCGGGCAGTGGGCGGTAAACCCTGGTTTGTCCCACCTGATGAGAAGACTGCGCAGTGAACACCGTTTGTCATGTTCTCTCCCCTGGCTCAGCAGCCGCAGTCCCCAGTTCTGTGTTCCAGGGCAGAGACACCCTTGGATTAATGAGGATTGATAAGGGCAAATCAACTCGTAGAGGGATTTGGAGGAAATGGGGAGGCAATTCGTATCTGTACCAACTTTGTCCCAGGCCAAAACATTTTAAATACCTGGTTTCATTTAACTATCAGAGCTTTCTAAGTCCTGGACATTTTTTTTTTTTTTTTGCACTTTTTGGCTGGGGCTGGTGCCCCAGTCCTTTGAGCCACAGGCGCTGCCCCTGTCCAGGACATTTTTATCCTCATTTTTCCCTGAGTCATTTGTGAGTCAGGATTTTTCTCACCTCTGCCTGACACAAAGCCTGTGCTGAATTATGGTGCATTTAACTTACGAGCCAGTGCATAGTAGGTGCTTAAGAATCTTCAATTATTTGTAGTGTAATCATGGAGGTGGTCACACATAATTACTGATCACACATAATTACTTTCAAAGTTTCAGGCACCAGCAAGGATATTGTGGTAGATTACCTCTGTCACGCAGCGTAGAAGACAGCCTTGCTTGGCCCTGCGTAAGTTTTCTCAGACTTCCACGGTTTTCTTTCTTCTCTTTTCTATGCTTTTGGCTGACCCCAAATTTAGAAAACCTCATAACATAATTTGGCTCTCTAGATTTTCTCAAAAGTAAGTCTATCCCTAATGACTGAGTTTACTTTATCCTGCTAAAATGCCAGCAAAATCTGACCTCAAAATTACTGTGTCTGCTGCTCCCCAGTTGAGCATATCATTCCCATTTCATTTCTTTTAAGGATTCTTCCCAGCACAAGAGGATACTTCTAGATGTGGCCAAACACAAATGGTCAGAATCATATATGTAAATATGCCTAACCTCACTAGGGAAGGATTTTATCATCAGGGAAATACTAATAAGTAAGAGAAGCCATTTTTCTCCTTAAATCCATCAGGTTGCTCCAAATTTAAAAGATTGCTAATGTCCAAAGTCAGCATGGATGTGGGAAAACTCTCATATATTTTGATGGGAGTGAATATCCACAAACATCTTTATTTTTGATTCAGTCTCTCATTCATTACTTTCATTGTCTGGAGACTGAGCCAATGCTGACTATATTTCAAGTCATCATGGTGGGGTATTGGGGTAAGTTTTCAATGAGCAATTATGTCACCTTGGATAAACTTCATTGGCTACGATATGTCCACTGTGCAAGACAAACACAAACATCTTTAGATGCCCAATTAACAGAGTTGATCAACATTTGAAATATGCGTATGTATTAGTTCACTTTTAGTTACTTTTGTGTTGTTTTATAACTATTTTTTGAATTTTTGTGTCTTTCTTTTTTCCTTTCTTTCCTTTTAGAAATCTTGCTGGCTGAAATTTGTTTCCTAGGTGAATCTCATGGTGTGTGCCCTCTCGCTTTCACTCATGTTCCTTTATTCTTGCTTACAGAGAGGGAAGCGCCTCTAACAGGCTGGTTTTTATGTTTGTTTGTTTGTTTGTTGTTTTTATAGTATTCCTAGGGCCTGCAGTAACAGCCAACATATGCTGTTTACTACATGCCAGGGGTTTACATATATTTATTCAGTCCCCACAATACCCCTATGAGGTATGTTCTTCCAAGGATGTTTATTTGCCCCATAAGCCCTGTAAGACATAGCATCTTGGGAGAAGTGCATAGAAATGGTAATAGATGGAAGAGTTCAATATTCAAAGTTCAATATTCAATAGATTGAAGAGTTCAATATTCAAAGGCAAATGGGAATTGTGGATCTAACCTGACCTTTGACTTATCTTGACCTAATTCCTTATCTTTATGAATGATATATATCACTAAAAATAATCCATCTTGTACCCACAATAAAATCTCTCTTGGTTTGCCAAAACCAATTGAGTTCTACCTAGTACCACCATAAATAGGGATCCCACAGAGAAGGAAGGTATCAAGGGCCCAGGGATGCAGGTGGTGAGCCAGCTCAGGGAGATTCTGCTGGAATTCTGAGACTTCTGGGTGAGTGTGATAAAGGGAAAGTCACGGGTTGGAGAGCGAGGCTCCTCTGAGGCCTGGGTCAATCCCGATAGAGCCAATCGTTGGGAAGGTAGAGTGGAAAAGTAGGCCTTCTGCTCTTCTGAGTAGTGCTCCTGGGGTGTCACTGCATCCAGATATGTCCAGTCACGCCAATGGAAAGTGAAGCCTTCAAGAAGGACTGCAAGTTCAGCTTTTGTAGGCACATGGTCACGAGGTTCTCTGGGTGGCCAATCTGGTGCCTCTATCTCAAGCAGCAGCACTACCTCTCGGATGGCAAACCAGCCCCCAAGTCAGGGATGTACACACACTCTCGGTAAGTGCTTGGTCCCCCAGGGGTCAGTTTCCACATCTTGCTGTTGGTAGTGGTAAGCAGCCTCTACCACAGGGGCTGCTGTCTGGGCACGAATCTTTGGGCACCAGTTGGGGTGTACTGCATAGTCAGCAACGACTTCAACCTGCAGCTCTGGGGGCTCTCTTTAACACGGCTTAGATGGTAGGCCACACACTGGTCCTCAGGGTCGGTCAGCATTCGAAGGTGGCAGCTCTGTAAGAAGGGCCTGAGGGCCTGATCAAACGTGGCAGGTGTGCTGAGTACCGGAATGCCAGGGTAGGTCCTGGCAGGGCAGGTGAAAAGCTGGAGGCAGGAGTTCATTGTACCATGCCACCTGGAACAGACAGAAGATGCAAGCCAGGCTGGAAGGTGTACAACTCAAAGCCAAAAGGACTCAGTGTCCTTTATCGCCTGCTTCAGTTCTTCCCAGGCTATTTGTTAATTTAAGGGACTATAAACAGGAGATGTATCTTCAAGGAAAGGAATGAGCAGCTTCAGTGAGAGGCCTCCTATGCAGGCTGATTCTGTATCCTAGGGGTATGGAGCTGGGCTTTTTCTTGGATGTTCTGTTCTTCAACTCTGGCTGGCTCCTGGATCCTCCCTCTATCTGTAGACCCAGGGCTGTCACTAGCCCACACGGGGCCTTGTGTGAATTACAAGAAGGCATCGCCTTTAGAAAAAAGCAGCCCTGCTGGCTAGCGCTTGGTGAGCAGATGATGTCCTTGACCTGTCTTAGTTTTGCTTGGAAACCTGAGTCGTGGCTTGATTACAGCCTTCCCATTCACCCTCTGGGTCACATAGTCTGTCACAGGGCACTACCTATGCAACCTTCCCTGGGGGCCCTGCAGAGGATGCCGGTTTGTCTTTCAAAGCCAATGGAAAATTGGTCCTTTGCCTGAGCTGCAATGTACCCCTCAGCCTCCTCCCTCACCTCAGTCCAGGTGCTGGAGTCCTTGGTGGCTATCTTCCACAGTTTTGTTTGTGATGTCGTTTCTTTGTTTCATTTAGGACAGAGTTTTTTTTCCTGAGTTTTCGGAGAGGAGAGGAAAGTAAAAATCCTGGCTTCCTCTACCATGTTTAACCAGAAGTTGAATTTCAAAAACTAAATGTTGAAATTTATTTGTTGTCTTTCCTTTGCTTTCTTTTTTGACATTCTTACCTTCATAACTGGTGTTAGCTGTGCACACTCAGCACAGAGAAAACATATATGGTCGAACGTCCACAGTTGACCGCCTCCCTTCACTGACCACGTCCTTCAGCTGACCTGATTTTCACAGACTGGACATGCACCTCGTGTACGTATCATACCGTAGACCTTCTTCCTTACGTTGACCACCTCTGCTTGTTGACTAGTTTGTTATAGTCCCTTGGGTGGTCAACTTACAGAGGTTCTACTGTACTTAGATTTCTAGTTACACAGTATTGTTCAAAAACACCTTTTTTCTTACTCTTCGTGCCAACACAATGTTTCCTAGGCCTCTTTGGTTCCTATACTCTCTTCAACGTTCTTTTGCAGTTTTCCCAAGAACACAGCGGCATGAGTGGGGAGCATATGAAAGCATTCAACTTTTCAATCATGGAAACGTGCCCATTTCTAGGGCACAAAACATGAATTACTCCGTGTCAGATTTCCAGTTGACTATGATGACCATTTTAGCTAAACTCTCGGCCGGCGATCAGATTGCTGGAGTGGCCTGAGTTAGGCCATAGCTGTTTGTGGGTTCACATTGGGGAGAAGAAAAGAAACGACTACTTCCTAAAGAAAGGCTCATTCTGTTCATAATTTGTTTTTCTTGTTTTTAATTTTCATTTTACTGGGTGGTTCACCCCAGTAGGAAAAAGACCTGCTGGAATTCTGAGACTTCTGGGTGAGTGTGATAAAGGGAAAGTCAGGGGATGGAGAGCGAGGCTCCTCTGAGGCCTGGGTCAATCCCAGTACAGTAGAACTATATTTGGCCACAGAGGTAAAGAGCGAGTGTGAAATCTACATTGATTGGTGCCATTTTTTTCTCTCTGATTTATTCCGATCTCTTACAGGTTGCCTGGCAGCTGGCTTGGTTTGTAGGAAACCACTGGGGAGGAGGGCTTTTGAGCATCTTCTTTTCCTACAAGCCATGTTTTTGACATTAGAACTGCCTCAGTTCCTGTGTTAATGACTCTCCAGTCTTCGTCTCTTATGCCGGGCAGCCTTTCCTATACATTCAGATTTTGTGACTCAGATTTCTGGGTTTGAATAATGGCCCTATTTGTAAATAGCTCCAAATGAACGAGCACCTGGATTATATTGGACCCTTATCTTCTATTTTGTAAATTAGGTAGGTGGCGTGGGGTGGGGGGTGGGGGTGGGAAGACTGCTTTTTCTTCAGGAGAAAGTCTTCTCTTTTTAGAAAATAATTCTCTTCGGTTTCCAAGTCACTTTTTATGAGGAGAAACTATAAAAACGTATTCATTTATAAGCAGGAGAAGGTAAAGAGAGTATAAAAATAATGTGTGCTTCAATAAAACTGCTGTGGCACTGGCTTAGTCTCATCAGCAGGGTCTAAGACATTGTAAAATAAAAAAATATATATATCACAGTGCCAGACCAACCACTCTTCAAGGGAAGAAGTTGAGAGTGGTGGGTCCAGAGGGGTCTGGTTCAGGTGGAAAATGAAGATTCAACTTGCACCCTCAGGATTTTTCTGAATGTTATAGATAAAGCCAGAATTGCAATGAGCATGGCCTCAAAAATGCTCAGAGTCCAGGTCGTTTGGAATTTTCATTGAGGTATAATTGAAGCTAAGATGCTTTCCAAAACTATTAACATTCCTTAGCACAAAAATCAAGGAGCCAGCACACTGGGCCGTCTGGAGCCAGATGTACAGGGGAGGCTGAGGAGAGGAGAACTGAGCCTGGGAGAAGCCCAGAATCACGTGAACCCCTAGGGTTTCACGTAGCTGAGGAGTTTTATGCATTCACCTGAGTGTTTACAGCTTTAAACAATGCAATCTTAACAGTTATTGCCCTGTTAAGCAATAGCTTTGCATCTTGCTAAGTTGAAGCTCTTCTGCTTCTTCGATGTATAATGAACAAAATAAAATCTTTTCTGGATGTTTAAATCAGATGCAGTTGTCAAACCTCAGTGGGTGTACTGAGTTTGATTCTGAGCCCTTGTAGGTTTATCAGCCAGCCTGGAAACCCTCCTTTGAAAACAGTCTGCGCTTTGTGTTTTGTTTGCCTCGCCCCCTTCCCGGCGGACACCTGAGCCTTCTTGCTGCCTGACTGAGGGTCTGGCCTGTGGCTCCTGGCCCAGAGGAACTCTCTTTATTTCCTTGGTGCTCCCAGGCTTCTGTGAGTTTGCAAACCCTGCAAGCAAGCTTGTTTAAGGTGATTAAACAGGAACCAGAGACATTCCCATAGGCCAAGGCGGACTTGCTGCGATCTCCAGCATGCACCATGAAGGGCTATTTTGTATTATGGGTGCCTTTCTTGATTCCTGACTTTTTTTTTTCTTGTAGAGACAGAGTCTCACTTTATCACCCTTGGTAGAGTCACACAGCTCATAGCAACCTCCAGTTGCTGGGCTTAGGAAATTCTCTTGCCTTAGCCTCCCGAGTAGCAGCTGGGACTACAGGCGCCTGCCACAACATCCAGCTACTTTTTTGTTGTTGTTGCAGTTCGGCCCGGGCCGGGTTTGAACCCACCATCCTCGGTATATGGGGCTGGTGCCCTACTCACTAAGCCACAGGCACTGCCTATCCTGACTACATTTTGTGTAGATGAGGGCTTTAGATGGTATAATTTAAGATAGATAAGGAGTCATGGTAATTTGAAAGAAGAGGATGGAAAAAAGTATGGTAAAATACTATTGTAATTGTATGTGGAGCCCTTGGTATAACTTGTCACAGTAAGGGAGAATTCCTTATGCTGCCTTAATGCTGGGCACTGGGCATTAGGATTACTGCAGCTCAGCCTTGGAGGCCATGGACTGTCTGATAGTCACTTTGGATAGCTCAGAACTGTGGCTGAGGCTGTCCAACAGAGCCACTTCCGCTAGCTCAGGGTTGGGTGAATTTATTAGAGGGAAATAAATGTGACTTTCTATTCCGGTCCTGTTGGTACCTCAAAAAATTACTCATTTACTCTAGACCTGTTTTCTTAATTGTAATTTGAAAGATTTAGAAGAGAAACTAAGATTATTCTAGCTTAACATTTTAAGCTGTGTGTTCCTATGTAAAGTCCCTTAAAATACAGGACTTCTGGAAGATCACCAAATGGGAAATACCAGCTCTAGTGCCATCCTGAGATCAGATACCAGGACAAGAGCAATGGAACAAATTTCCTGGGTCTCTCTCATCAACTCTGACTTGACAGAACAAGGCAGGTGAGAATCAGAATGAGCCCACCTTTTTGGTGTGGTAACCTTTTAAGGGGTATCCATTAGAAATGGAGGATGGGGCCTGCTGGGGCCTGGAATCTAACAAAATTGATGGATGAGAATAATTATGATACACTCCTGGCCAGTTGGACTCTGGCTGGTATTTGCTGTGCTGCCTGAATTTTATAATCCTCTTTCTGGGCCTAAAAATGTTAAGTTCTCATTCTGTGTGTTCCTGGCTGATCCATATTTAAAAATTTTCGGTCTCTTTGGACTCTGCTGCCTGTATGCTGAGCATGAAGGGATGTCTCATTCAGAAAAAATCTTGAGCAGCTTTTGTTTTTAGCAAAATTACAAAATTCATAAATCACAAAAGAATGTGGGGAGGGGAAGGGAAGCACATTTCACTTGCAATATATTGTCAGACTTGAGTGAGCTACAGTCTTGAGCTAAAAATCTTGGCTGGAAATGATGACTTGATCCCCATGATGCTGATGTTTTACAAAGATGAGAACAGGCAGATTGGTTCTTCCCAAGGGTTTGGGCCTTCTAGGTGTGGTGGCTGGTTTGCAGCAAGAGCTAAGATCTCCCTGCCTCCCTTCCAGGCTGTTTCTCAGCATGCTCACCAGACGTGCTGTCTTAGGACGGCCTCTGGAAATGCAGCCTGTGATATGTACAATGCATTGTGTTTTAATTCGGAAGTCATTCATGACCACACATGCTTAGGAAATGAGTATACATATTCCATTTGGCTATTCATGGCACAGTAGATATCCTTGGGAGAATATATATGTGGAAGTATTAGGTAAGGGCCTCTGGTAAGGTCCAAACATTTTTGTGGATCTGTCTGCCTTATAGATCCCAGACACATACCTATTTTTTGGTGAGTTGTCATCCATTTACTAATATCAAAGGTATACTAAAAGCTTCTGGGATTACCCACTAGAGCCTAATTTGTACAGTGTGGCTATATGTTGAATGACAAGCCTATTCAATCTAAATTCCTACCTTGGTTTCCTATTTCATCTAACAATAACATCCAATTCCTTGTTTTGAGTTACATGGCCCCCTCTGGTCTGGTTTCTGCCAACCCCGCCCACCTCCTACACCTGTCCCTCCTGGTCACTCTCCTTCTCACCACCCTGGCCTTCTTTCTGTTCCTAGGACACACCAACCTTGTTTCCTCAGGGCCTTTATACTTTCTTTTCCCTTTGCCTGGAATACACATCTCACTTTGCACGAATGGCCGCTACTTGTCCCTCAGGCCTCTGTTCACAGTCACAACCTCAGAATGGTCTTTTCTAGCTCCCCCTTTTAAATGTTACTCCCTCCCTGTCACTTCATCACACAAGATGTTATCTTTCCCCAAAACGCTTAGCACTCTCAGCACTGGTGTTTGTTGACTGACTTGCTATCTTTTTGTCTCCCAAGTAAGAGACATGCTCCATGGCAGTAGGGACATTGCCGATGTTTTCCAAGGTCTTACACCAGCTGCTGGTGGAGCAACTGGCACAGAGGAGCGTGGGCTCTGTGGGCTGCCACACCAGTGCTGTGTCTTTAGAGGAAGAACAAAGGCACCAGAAACCAAAACTATAAAAAGATTATAGCTTTTGAATGATGGCCCCTACCAAATTGTAAATCTGTGCTTCTTCTGGGAGTCACATTACTTGCTTGTGGAGAGCTGGAAAGGTGTAATTCTCTCACCCCAGGGAGCTTTCTGCATCCCCTTGCTGGCCCCCACCCTCATCCCATGGTGACTCGCTCTCTCCCTCTGCAGAGGGCGCTCTACTGGTCTCTCTTAAAGCCAGAGTCAGGAAAAGTCAGAACTCACCTCCCTTGGAAATCCTTTTCAGAAGCCTCTCCCTCCTGCCTCCCTTCACAGTGACGCCCTGCGTGTCCTGGGAGCTGCCCCTCTTGGATGGTCCCCTAACTTACGAATTTGCATTTGGCCGAAATCCTTTTCTCAGAAAGCTACTTTCACTTGGGTGTGTTGGCAGGCAGGAAGGGGATAGGCAAGCATGGTTCCTAATCATATTCTTAGGTATCTGAGAGTTAAGCTCAGTGATGTTGTTTTTCTTTTCAAAAATTTTCTTACCTTATTAACTTATATCAGAAGCCACCTGGGTCTTCTATTAAATGTACTTGCTGTCGTCTTCAGAAAGGTAATGTGTTTCCCTGAGAAAAGCAAGAAAGTCACATTGGTCCACTGCCTAAATTTTAAAATTCCCAGTAAGGGTGCATCCATTCGGAATGGTCTGAGCTCTCCAGTAATGATAGCATGCAACTCCATGGTCCTTCACGCAGTCACTTACTACTGTGAATCCCAAGGCTGAAAGTACTTCAGAGGTCCTGTCTGGCAGCAAAAGACTCTGAAGCCTTTTAGCAGAGCAGCAGAATCATAGAATAATGGGGTTAGTTGTCTCATCCTTTCTAAGCAAATGCAGAGTTTTTGCAAGATCCCCCAGCGACTTGCACTTTGGCATTTCCAAAGGCAGAGCCTTGGTGTCAGGTTGTTGTAAACTGACAACACAGAAAGTCAGTGGCAAGGCCAAGCCAGTCAAGATGCTCAGCTCCTAATCCCTGGCTCCTGGACCAGACCACACTCCTGGTGTTTCCATGGAACCCAAACGTTTGTGTGGGCATAGTAATTTCCAGGAGAGGCTGATCATGAGGTGACTGCCTCAGCCTAACTGGAGCCAGGGGGATGGACCCGGTGACCTCATAGGCAGGCGTTTCCGCCACATCCTCTACCTGATTTTCTGAACCTTGAGGTTTCGTAACTCCACCTGACTCAGGGTTATTTAATTACATGATACAACAGGGCCGCATAGTTTGCTGTGCCCACACCTGTGGGAAGTTGCACTACGCAAAGCAGGAAGGGAGAGAGAAGAGGAGCCAGAAAAGTCCTATAAATCATTGTCATTTCCTACCGCCCCTGTGTCTATGGCTCAGATGTGTCTTCTGTCATTTTCTCCTTGCTGCGTACCAACAGCTCAAGTAGAAAACCAGAAGGAAAGAAACCAAGGAGTGTGATCCAGAGACACACTTCCTGCGGGGCAGCAGCTGGATGGGCTCAGACCTTCTCAGTTTCTCCACTGGGGGTCCCTGCTTCCGTCCTGCGGGGATCCAGGCTGAACGAGTCCTTACAGGTGAGTGGGTCATGCACTTGTGTGCAGGCAGAGAGGAGCCTTGGGGACAGGGAAGGTGCGAAAAAGGCTCAAAATCCAATCTCCAAAAAGGGTGTTTCCATTCAACAAAGGCCCCAGTGAAGACACCTAGCATAAAACTAAAGACAGATGCATCTTTTTGTCAAAAGGTGCTGCCAAAAAACACGTCAAATACTTGTGTTTTCCTTCAAACTTAGAGTGAAGTCACAGTTACTAATGCTTATCAAGACTGTTAAATAAAGATTCCAGGCAGGACAGAATTATCTATTGTACCAAGGAATCCGCCAGCGCAGCCTGTCCCTGGCTTTGAGATGCATGGTTCCGCTGATGTCACTGTGTCCTGGATTTCTCTCTTTGCTCGTTATCAACCATGTTCACACGGCCTCTCTGTTGTCCTGCACCCCGACCCCCCCTGCAGCATTTTATTTGAGCAATCTCTCAAGTGTCTCCTTCTTCCAAACAAAAAAAGCAAGTGTCACGGGTGGCCTCTGATGCAGTGTCATGGAGTCACGGTGGTGACATCTAAATAGCAGCACTCCACAGCACAGCCAAGGTTGTCCCCGCTTTGCTAAGTGACAGGTCAGAAGGGGCACACAAAATGACTTTCTTTCAACTACCAGCTGTTCTGTAGTTTAAAGCATTTTTGGCCACTTTACTCAAAATTATTAACGTTTTGTAGCACATTGGAAAAGTGATTGCCAGGTCATTTTCTAAAGCCTGAGTCTTCCTACATTTTATCCACAGCACAGCTTTTACCTGGTAGCATAGAGCCCTCTTAGTTTTTCCACTTAAGAAGAAGGGTAAGTGAAATAGGCCTTCAATTTACTTTCAGGAAGACATGATGTTTTAGAGCCATTTTGAACAATTTAGAAATGTACACAGTTGCTTTTTCTGACCTTTGGTTGAGTTTCTCATACTAAGATGGGGAATTCTGCAGGACCCGTGAGCCCTATAGCTCTGGAGTCTCCCAGCTGGTTTTAACAGGCCACTTGGGCCTTGGGGGGAGCAGGTGGATGGCCAAGGCTCAGCTTACAGCACAGGTGGTGGGCAGGTGGTGGGAACTCAATGTGTGGTTAGCACAGCCTCTGGAAGCCAACACCTGGGGTTTCAAGTCCAGCTGCCCCACTTAATGGCTGTGTGTCCCTGGTCAAGTAACCTAATATCATTATGTATCACAATGATAAATAACGTCATCATGTTATCGGTAGGAAGAACAAGAGTGGCACGTCACAGGTAATCAGAAGAGCTAAATGAACCCGTTCACTTCGGTTATTATTCTGGTGTACAGCAAATGGGTGGCAAAGAGACAAGAGTTCTTCTTTATGACTGAGAGATTGAGAGGGCGGAACATTTAAAGAAATCTGAAAGCTATTGGAAGAGGGCAATAACTTCATGGAATTGACATTAGATTTTATTTTTATTTTATGGAAGCTCTCTGGGGTTCTTGTATTGGTAGTTGTGTCACCTTCCTGCCCCCTTAGGCTAAACCAAGGCAGCATGACCCACACGAGACTGTATTTTGTTATCTTGAAGTGGGTTACATGGGGGTAGCTTTCATCATATTGAAAATGAATGGGCCTGACGTTCAAGCTCTTGGATTATTTTCAAAGGCTAGGGGAAGTTCTTATTGAAACCTACCCTGATGACTTCTGGAATGACAGAAATTTCTTCCCCAAATACACCCAAAGAACCGATTATTGATTTTACTACAAATAATTAGAACAAATGGTTACCCCTCATCTCAAAAGGAGAAAAGCCTTTTTTTTGGCCAAGAGAAGGGCATTTCTTTTTCTCACTTCTTTCTTCAACTCTCAGTGCAACTTCAAAGCAAAATTTCTGACCTTCCCCCGCAGAGCCGTCCCCCAGTGGATCGTCAGCCGTGTTGCTGTGTTTAAACACGGTCAGCACTTTTTGTTCACCCATTTTTGAGTGTGACCAGAAAGAATTTCTCTTCAATTCCTTTGAAGGAAATGAAAATTCATTGAGGAGCGAAGCATCTACAAATTAATTTTCCCCCTGTCGAAGGTCTGAAGAGGGATGAAAATGTGAATGAAGCTTCCACCCCAAGGGCAAATGTGTACATGTGGCAACTCCCTCTGCTTCTAGGAGGGAGTCTCAGAGCAGTGGAGCCAGAGCACGGTGCTGGCGGGTTTTGCAGGCTGTGGATCGGGAGAGGCCTCCAGGGCCAGTGCGTGGAGCCCGCATGACCATACACCACAGCAGGCCGGTGAGGGCACCAGGGCCGCGCCCCTACGGCACCTCCCCACGTCCACCTCTTTCCCATTCCCTTCCCCTTACTGGGCCTGCCTTACATTTCCCCTGTGTGGCTCTTTCTTCCCAGTGTGGACCTTTTTCTCTGCATTTAATGCAAAAGGAGCAGCACCAGGCATAGTGTTGGGGTGAACTCAGGACAGACTTCTCACCAAAATTCTGAATTTCCTAGGTTTTCTCACTGTAAGCCAGATGCTTAATACTATTTTAATGCAGTTGTGTTGTGTGTGAATAATATGTTCTTTTTGCCAAACCTCAAGGCCTGGAACTAAGATCTCATAAAAATGCCTAGAGTCCAGAGCTAATAGCCATTATTCAGCTGTTACAGTTTAGAGCCTAAAGCATTTCTGATTGCTGTTATTCTCACCAGGGTGGCGAGTGACATGAATTGGGGTGGCTGAGGGGAGGAAGATATGTACCCCATCCCGCTGCTCCAGTTTGCCCCTCCGTGTAACAGTGTCTGTTGTAGATTTTGAAAGCTCATTCCCTGTTCCTTCCCTAGTGACAGCTTCCCTTTTGCGGTCCCCTACTCAGTGAATATCCTCACCTCTCACCCAAGCTGAAAGTTCAGGAAGTCATATTTGACACCTGTCCTCCAACCCACCTGCCATTTCACCATCCACATCTAGCCATCAGCAACGTTCATTTGACAGGTATTTATTGAGGACCTATCACATTCCAGGTCCTCTGTTGGGTGTGATGATAAAATGACAGTCTGATTGTAAGTGGCACTGTGGGGTCACAGTTGAGAATATGAACAGTGAAGCCAGCCAGCCAGGGACAGATCCTGGTGCAGCCACCTGTTAGCCAGGACATTGCCCTGTCTCCCTCTGCACAAGGAATTAATAACAGCCTCTCCTTCTTAGTTACTTTTTGACACACAGTGAATTACCATTTCTAATGCACTCAGTGCCTGGCACACGGAAAATACCAAGTAAATATTGGAAAGGTAAAATGACAAGGGAGAGGAGATGAGTATCAAACCATCACCCAAACATGTGAAAAGACTACTGGGCAAGGGTCGAAGCCTTGGGTGTGCAGAGACTCTGGGGCTGGGATCTGCAGCAACTGAGCGAGTGAAGTCCTGCTCCCCTCCCGGCTCCGGCTCCCCTCCCGGCTCCGAGCACAGCCTTCTCTCGTCTGGACCTTAGGAATGTCCTCTAACTCGTCTCTCCTCCTCCTACTCCTCTCCGGCCTGCAGCCAGTGGGAGTTTTCTAAATCACAAATCTGATTGTGTCATGTCCCAAATGACCTCCAGTGGCTCCCACGTACGCTCGCTCGGGTTTATGTACTGAACTCCTCAGTGGGCTTGTAAGGGCCTGCATCCCATGTCCTCCCAGCATCGCCTCTCTCAATGGCACTTTCCTCCTCACCTTCACCCCTAGGGCACGCTCACACTTACTACACACCAACCTCTCAGCATGCCACCATCCCTCTCCCCCTGGCCTTTGTGCTTTTGGTTGCCTCCACCTGGAATATCTGCTCCATCCCCCCGCTTTTCCCAGGAAAACTCTCACCCTTCAGACTTCAGCTCACTTCCTCAGGATGTCCTTCCTCAGCGCCAGGACAGGTGGTTTCCTTCCTACGTTCTCCCGCCTCCCTCCCGGGCCCCTATTGCAGCATTAGCCACTTTTTGATTATGTAATTTTTCTCTTTACTTTCTGTACACCCAAAGGCCTCTAGGAGAGCAGGTACTGCCTTTTTTGTTAAAGAGTGTGTTCCCAGAATTCAGCACGGTGCCCGGCATACAGTAGGCTCACAACACATATGTGACAGGTTGAGTTACGTTCCATACATTTATATGTTGAAGCTCGAACCTCCAGCATCTCCGGATGTGACTTGATTTAGGAGCAAGGTTGTTACAAATATAATGAGTTAAGATGAAGTCGTAGTGCAGTGGGGTGGGCCCCTAATCCAATGTGACTGGTGTCCTTAAAAACACCATGAGAAGAGAAGGACAAGCACATAGAGGGACAATGATATGATACCATCAAGATGTACAAGGAGAAAATGGCCATTGGCAAGTCAAGGAGGGAGGTCTAGAACAGATCTTTCCTCCTCACAGCCTCAGAAGAAGCCAATCCTGCCAACACCTTGATGTTGGCCTGGTAACCTCCAGAACTGTGAGGCAACACATTTCTACTGTTTCAGGCACCCAGTGAGTGTGGAAATTTATGGCAGCCCTACCGGACTAATATTGCATATTTCCTCAAACACTGGATTTCCAGCTCTTTTCAATGTGCACCCATACGTAAAGACCTAGTGCACAAATATGCCCCAAACAGCTCCATATTCCACAAATAGATGGGCGCATGAGAATGGCAGGCCCAGGTGGCTCTTAGTCATCGCAGCAAGCAGCCAATTTTAGCTTCCAGTGACCTCCCCCCGGGTATTCCAAGAACGTTGCCCAAGTGGGCAGGGGAGGCATCTTTCTCAGCAAGCCCCTACCACCGGGGGGATGTGAGCTGATAGGCAAGCAGGTGCTTGTTTTTCTTAGAGAGGAACCCAGGAGGGGAGGAGGGCGGGGTGAGCAGAGAGCAGGGAGTCGTGTTCATTCTAGACCTGGGACCGCACCGCGGGGTGTCAGTGCAGGCTGTGCAGACGCCAAGATGTCAGGCAGGAGTTTCCCCCTTCTTAAAAAAAGTCCTCCTCCCCCATTTGATTGCAGCCTCTAATAAGCAATTCTTCCAAATTTCTTCTGACTTCTGAAGTTCAGAGCATATTGAGCTGAAGAAACACCAGGATCATAATTACAGTGATTATAGGGAGCTGTATGCCCATCACCACAGCATCTGGCTGTAATCACATACTTAATGGAAGGCAAGATGATCTGCTGCTCATAATGGCCAGTTTCCAAGCCAGGACGCCACCATGTGCCCACCCTCCTGCTTGGAGGCCCGGTAGAACAAATGCTTGTGGAAAGAGAAGATGCTTATGTTTGTCTGGAGAACCAGTGACCTCAAGTTCTATAACCAGGTCATGGTGCTTGTATGGCTTTGACCAGCCCAATGAAGGCAAGAAGCCGGCTTTGCCTCTACCCTGGTGGCAGGGAAGGGTGGGGTGGGGTGGGGCAGGTATCACTGCTCACCTCACCGATGCAGTGTTGAGTGTGACTGGGTCACAGACTAAGATTTGCTGTTAGTAATGCCAAGCTCTTGGTGCCATTCTCCAACAATGGCAATGCCCCAACACCTTGAAGGTGCAGAATGAAAATTCCTCTAGCTAAACAATTCTTCTGAAGCATAATTATCTTAGTTTTCTAGGGCTGCCATAACAAAATACCACAGACTGGGTGGCTCAAAGGACAGAAATTTATTTCTCACAGTTTTGGAGGCTGGGAAGTCCAAGATCAAGGTGCTGGCAGATTCAGTTCTTGCAGAAGACCACTTTCAATTTCTTCTGCTGTGTCCTCACATGGCAGAGAGAGGAGGAGCCGGTGTCTCTTCCTGTTTTTGAGACAGAGCTTCTCTGCGTTGCCCAGCCAGCCTTAAACTTCTCAAGCAATCCTCCCACCAGAATAGCTGGAACTACTGGTGCTTGCCACTGTACCTGGCTAATTCCTCTTTCTTATAAGAACATTAATCTTATCTTAAGGACTCTACCCTCATGACCTCATCCAAATCTAATCACATTCCAAAGGCCCTAACTCCTAATAGCTTCACATTCGGAGGTAGGGCTTTATAACATATAAATTTGGGGGTAGACAGTCAATCTATAGCTATTATTAAGCCTGTACTATAAATGTTTGCGTGTGTACACCATGCACTTCTTTCTTCAGACTTCCATTTTGAGAGCTGAGAAACTTAGGGCTTGAGCAGGCTTTATTCTTTTATGTGGGTTTTTGACCCTTTCCAGCCTCACTTAGCCTGCAGACCACATTGCTGGCTACACCAGGTTTTGACTATGGTGGAGCCTTAGCTCATGTTGTTAGTGAGTGCCTTCACATTGGGACTGTTAGAAACCTTGAGGCCACTTGATTCCACTGTGCCAACCATTGTGGGTACCTTAGTTAACATGCCCACACATAAAACCCTGTGGTTGTGTAGTCTCTCCAGTATCATTATCATGCTCATATAGTCTGTGCTTTTTCTTGCTTGTTCCAGTTTCCACTGCTGCCTTCCTTGCTGTGGTTCCAATAAAAGCAAACTTCCATATTTCCTTAACCAATTTTATATCCAAAAATCTTCTGTCTGCTCCCACAGGCATCGCAAACGCGACATGGCCAACATTGAACTTTTAATATCCTTTTATCCACCCTAGCCCCTGCAAACTTGTGCCTTTGCCATTGACTAGTTCAGGTGATAGCACCACCCCTTACCTACCCAATTTATCCTTCTCCCTCACCTACCATCCTGCCTACATGTCAAGTCCTGCAGGGCTTATTCTTAAAATACTGCATGTGTTAGAATATAAGGGAACCCGCCATTTAGAGTAGGTCCTCCTGTTTTGTTTGTCTTTTAATTACGAAATCCTGCCCCTTGAAACTCAAACATTTTTTGATGGAAAGTAATTTGATCAATAGTCAAATGTCTCTCTAGATTTAAATCATTAATTAAGCTACATACAAAAGTTTTAAATAGCACATAAACTATTAGATATTAATTTAGAAATTAATAGCATCACTCACATTTCATGAAGCAATTTTGACATCAGGGGCTTTGTCATCACTGGAACCTCCTGCAGAATTAATACAATTTTCTAGAGCAAATCAAAGCCAATTCTGTGTTGTTTAAGACACAGCATTTTCAGACTCCAGATGTGATTCTGTCTCTGGAAATGTTTCCTAAAGTCACAATAACCCGTGACACTGGTTTTTTTTTTTTCCAGCTATAAATTATAATCCTTGCTATACTAATCACTTAGAATCTTCATTTTAAATTTGTCTTTCAAATGCTTGTTTATAAGACCCTCCAACTCCTGTGATTTTGAGATCAAAATCTCAAGAAAAATGACTACAGCTCTATTAATTGAGTTTTATTAATTTTTTTAAAAACATAATCAGCCAGGAGACCTTTATAACACCCAAGACTAGCATTGATTTAAGTCTTTTCAGGCGAACATGACTTCTCCAAACATAGGGAGACCATATGTCTAGAGTTGGCCAGCAACAGTCCCGGTTTAACATGTTGTGCCTGTGTAAATTTCAAGAGTGTCCCAGTTTAGATAATTAATCACATCATCAAATACCAGTTTGTTGTTCCAACTAAAGTAATTGCGAAAACTCCTTTAATACTATAAAGTGACTCAGTCTTTTCTAAGGGATTATGAGGGGAATGGGGAAGCACCTTGTGCTTTACTTAGGTATAAACACTATTTCTCATTGAATCCCATAGTACCCTGCTAAGTGTTTTTTCTGCTTTTAGCAGGTTCCCATCAATCCACCTGCTACTTTGCTGTTTCTCCCCTGCTTGAGATCCTTCCACAGTTCTCTAATGACTACAAGGTTAAACACAAGCTCCTTACTGTGGCTTACAAAGCCTTCTTTTTCCAGGTCTCTTTTTGCTTCCCCAAATTAATTTTCTTCTATTCCTTATGTGATAGGCTAAATAGTAGCCTCCCAAATATGTCCACATTCTAATCCTTGGAAACTATGACTATTATATGAAAAATCAAACTTTTTGTTTCATTGATCTTTTGTGGGATTTTTTTGTTGTTGTTTACTTTATTTCATTGAGTTCTACTCTGATCTTTGTTATTTCTTTTCTTCTCCTAACTTTGGGTTTGGTTTAGTCTTGGTTTTCTACTTTCTTGAGGTATAATGTTAGGTTGTTGATTTGTGATCATTCTGCCTTTTTTGTGTAGTCATTTAATGCCATAAACTTACCTCTTAGCACTCTTCTTTTGCTGTAGGTTTTGTTATGCTGAATTTTCGTTCCTTAATTTCAAAAGGTTTTTTAATTTCTGTCTTAATTTCTTAATTGACCCAGTGATCATTCAAGACCATGTTGTTTAATTTCCATGGTGTCTGCATAGCTTCTGAGATTTCTCTTCATATTAGTTTCTAGCTTTATTCCACTATGATCTGAGAAGGTATTTGGTGTTATTTCAATATTTAAAAATTTGTTAAGACTTATTTTGTGGCCTAATCTGTGGTCTACCTTGGAGAATGTTCCATGTGCTGGTGATAAGAATGTGTATTTTGTAGTTGTAGGGTAAAATGTTTTGTAAATGTTTATTAAGTCTATTTGGTTTAATGTCCAATTGAAATCCAGTTTTTTTGTTGATTTTCTGTCTGAATGATCTGCCTAGGGTTTCAGTGGGTATTGAAGTCCTCTACTATTATTTTATTGTTGTTTATCTCTTTCTTTAGGTCTGATAATATTTGTTTTTATTTTCTTGCTTAATTGATCTTTTTATCATTATATCAACTTTGTCTTTTTCCTGCTGTTTTTGATTATAAATCTACTTTACTGATATAAATATAGCTTTTGCTATTTGCTTTTGGTTTCTGTTTGTGTGGAATATCTTTTTTCACCTCTTTACTTTTCAATCTCTATTGTGTTTTGTTTTGGATAAGATGAATTTCTTGTACACAGCATATAGTTGAATCATATTTATTTTTTAATCCATTGTGCCCATTGATCTTTCAAATGTAGCTTTTAACCCATTTACATTTAAAGCTAGTATTGATATTTGTGGCTTTATTCTTGTCATATCGTCAACTACTTTCTAGTTATTTTATAAATTATTTCTTTCTTTTAATCTGTCTTTGTATTTTGATCAAATTATGTTGTATTACAATTTGATTCCTTTCTCTTCCTCCTTTGTGTGATTTTTTTAATAAATCCTATGAGTTTTATGTTTTTGTGTATCTTTATGATATCAAAGATCAGTCTTTCATTTCCCTGTTTAAGATCCCTTTGAGCATTTCCTGTAGGGCCAGTCTAGTAGTGATGAATTCCTTCAGCATTTACTTGTCTGGGAAAGACTTTATTTCTCCTTCCTTTCAGAAGCTTATTCTGGCAGGCTGTAAAGTTCTTGGCTGAAAGGTTTTTCTATTTCAGCACCTTGAAATGCCATCCTTTTCTCTTCTGACCTACAATGTTTCTGATAGGAAGTCTGCTGTGAACTAAATGATCTAAAACCAAAAAATTATAAAGGACCAACAAAACAAAAAATTGGTTCTTTGAAAAGATAAACAAAATTTACAGACCACTAGCTAAATTAACTAAAGCAAGAAGGGAAATGTTTAAAATCAGTTTAATCGGGGGAAAGAAAGGAGACATTACAATCGGTACCATAAAAATACAAAAGATCAATAAAGACCACTATGAACAACTCTTTGTACACAAACTAGAAAAATATAGAGGAAATGGATACATTTTTTGGAAACATGACCTCCCAAAGGTGAATCAGGAAGAAATAGAAGTCCTAACAGACCAATAATGAATAGCAGGATTAAATCAGTAATAAAAAATATTCCAACAAACAAAAATATCTCAGGACTAGCAGGATTCACAGCCAAATTCTACCAGATCTACAAAGAATTGGTACTTATCCCATAGATATTATTCTATATCAAGAAGGAAGGAATCCTCCCCAGTTCATTCTATGATGTCTCAATCTATCTCTCCTTTTAGATCCCATAATATTTTCTTTCTATATCAGAGTATTTTGAGTTTGGGTCCATTTATAATTAGAATGCTATATTCTCTGGCTGAATTAGTTCCTTTACTACTATATAATGACCTTTGTCTCTCTTTACAGTGTTTGACTTAAATCTATCTTATCTGATATAAGTATAGCTACTCCTTCTTGCTTTTTCTTTCCATTTGCTGGAATTTGTTTTACTGTTCCTTCATTTCCAATCTATATGTGATTTTACAGATGATGTGAATTTCTTACAGACAACATATAGGTGAGTCTTAAGTCTTTTTTTTTTTTTGAGATAGACTCACTTTGTTGCCTTCAGTAGAGTGCTGTGCATTTTAACCTACAGCAACCTCAAAATGTGGGGCTCAAGTGATCCTCTTGTCTCAGGCTCCTGAGTAGCTGGGACTACAGGTGCCAGCCACAATGTCTGGCTATTTGTTTAGAGACAGGATCTCACTCTTGCTCAGGCTGGTCTTGAATTTATGAGCTAAAGTAGGTAAGCCACCATGCCTGGCTAGTCTTTTTTTTTTAATTCACTCAGCTAGTCTGTATCTTTTAAGTAGGAAATTTAATCCATTTACATTCAAAGTTATTATTGATTGATGAGGACATACTCCTGGCATTTTGTTAATTATTTTTTTGTTACTTCATAGATTTTTGTTTTTTACTTCTTTAGTTATTGCTTATCATTGTGGTTTGATGATTTTATATTGTGATAAGGTTTGATTCTTTTTTCCTTCTCCTTTGTGTATCTGCTCCATGAGTAAGTTTTTTACTTTTGCATGTTTTGTGATGGTTTCATGATGATGAGTATTATCTTTTCACTTTCAAAGGAAGTACTCTGTTATGCATTTCTTCATCAGTCTAGTGGCGACAAATTCTCTCAGTTTTTACTTTTTTGGACGTAATTTATTTTAAAGTTGAAGGAAGGGGACATGAGCCAAGAAATGAAGAGTGAGACCAGAAACCGAAAAGGGAAAAGGATAAAGAAATGTATTCTTCTTCCGAGATTTCAGAAGGAATCAGAGCTTCCAACCCCGTGACTTTAGCTTAATGAAACTGAGTTTAGACTTCTCCCCTCAAGAACTGTAAAGAGAGTCCATTTGTATTGTTTCAAGACATTAAATTTTTGGTAAGTTGTGTTAGCAGCCATAAACAATAAAGATGCCCTCTTTAATGGTTTTTGTTCCAGAAATGCCAGTCTATGTGATGCTGACTACCCACATCATTTTATTTCCTACTTCTGCTATTTTGATACCATCTCTGCTGCCTGAAATGCTCCTTTCACTTTTGCTTGCCTTCTTTTCTCATTCCCGCCCCTGTTTGTTTGATCAAGTCCTATTTCTCCATATGACTCAGCTGGGCATTCCCACCAGGGGTAAATGTCATTGCCCGTACTTGGATTTACCTAGGTGTGATCAGTATCCTTCCTATGGCTCCTGTGATCCCATTCACTCTTCTTTATCACTTCTTATACAATATTTTATTAACATTACCTATATGTTGTCATTTCTAATGGCCCAAGAGCACTTTAAAGAAGGAACTGTGCATCTATTTTTCTGTCTGTGTTTAGTAGGTGCTTAATAGTTATTTGTCAAATGATTAAAAAAATAAAGTTAAGTAACTTAATTTAAAAATATTTCTCAAGGCACAGGTGTCTCCTCGGCAGTTGTCTGGCCTTTTTGGCTATTGGAGCCTCTGGTGGGGGTTGGAGGTCCCCCTCCTTGCCTGTCATCCAGCCCACTGGTTCTTCAGCTGGCTGCCACAGCACAGACACTGCCAAGGAGGAGGCGGCAGGTCCGCCAGCTCCGCTGAGCTGGGTAGGGTGCCAAATGTCCTGCCTGCATCCATTCTCCCTCTCTGAGTAGAAACCCCAACTGCTATTAGGGAAAAGGGGCGAAGACTCAATCTAACTGCTTTCTGCTGAATTGGGCGATGATAGAAGGGGGCAGTTAGGGTTTCTCCGGAGGGAAAGTGATACAGGGGTTCATGGACTGGAACCATCTTTGTTGCGTGTGGCTGGATGACATTTCTGGAAAACATAAATCTGATTAGTGTAATCAGTAATAGGCAAAGGTAGAACAGCGTCAGGTCAGAAGCACTTATTCAGTGATGCTAAAAGAAACCATATTAGGATTTTTTTTGCTGTTTCCTAAATAATAACTTCAAACTTTCTTTTGGCTCACAAGTGTAAGTGGTCTGTGGTTGGCTGTCTTCATTGTCTGCCTCCGTTGAAGATGGAGGGTTCCAGAATTTTACTCGTGAATGATGTATGCAGGAATTGACTCCGCCTTGTTGTCTCCTTCACTTTACACTTAGGACTAAATGTAGAACCCCCATTTCCTATGCCTAGGTCAATTTCATGTGAATTTACCAGGCCTCAATTCCATGAATGGACTGTGTCCATTCATTGATATATTCATTCACTTTGCCCTGGAAGGGACTGTGTTTGTTCACTGATACATTCATTCACCTTGCCACTGGTGGAAGGGACTGTGTTCATTCATTTCCCGGCTAAGGAACCCATACACCTATATATAGCCCGAGACTAATAGCCTAAAGGGGGAGATGGGGGAAAGACTGGGAGAGAAAAGGAGAGAGCTTTTCTCTCCCCACTTGAGTTCTCTTTCTCTACGAGGAGCTTTAGTGTTTTCTGTATTCTTTTCTGTAAATAAATTCTGTCTTACCACTGGGAA